>JAPEVF010000288.1:0-54769 GCA_029747585.1 Pleurotus djamor | reverse complement strand
GATGATGAGCTAGGTGAGGTGCAATGAATAAAGGTCAGACGAACTAGCATCGAACCAGCATCGAAAGTCTGAGACNTCGCGACACAGACATGAGTAGTAAGTGAGCAACCTTGACATATTTCTTCGTGAGTGCGCTATGACTCATCCTAGGCACGATTTCACAACGGTCCCACAACGTCGGCTTGGTCGAACATCGCATCGGTAGAATACTTACCTGCATCGGTGCAGGAAGCGCCATGAAGCGCTCGACGGAACAGTTATTCACCAGATCCCGGGATTGAAAATGGGGAGCTCCGAGCCGCCAGTGAGCATCGGAATCGTGTTCTGTGGATCAGAGCTACGCGGCAATATGATTTTCGGGGCAGATGATGAGCTAGGTGAGGTGCAATGAATAAAGGTCAGACGAACTAGCATCGAACCAGCATCGAAAGTCTGAGACGTCGCGACACAGACATGAGTAGTAAGTGAGAAACCTCACCACATACCTTGACGATCACAAACTTTTCTTATCAGATGCATGGTTGTTTACAAAGTCGAAGTCTATGCATGAACACTTGTGTAGGGGATCTTTGTTCAAAAATTCACATCCCCAGCGTCATCATTTACACCGACCGACATCGATCACAAACTTTTCTTATCCTTGCGACTTGGTTCAAAAGTTCACATCCAATGTTCGTTAAGCGTCATTGTTTATACCGACCGCCATCCCGTATAGGGGGGTCCTTGGTTGCGACAATGTTTTTCGCGACACAAGGTAACACTTTGGGGCGACTCGTCACTTCTCCATATTCAGGGATCCAATCCGAAATCAATGTCAATTGGCAGGATGGGGTGGCTTCTATAGCTATGGTTCGAGCTATTGGTCTGATGTCGACTGAGGAACAGTCTGTCTAGGTAAGGTATTCCTTCAAACGCTACCACAAATTTGTGCTCGATTGAGTCAACATCACCTTAGGGAGACCGCGACTTGGACGTGCCAATCGCATACCGATAAATATGGAACTAAAACGCTGAGGTGGGAACAACCCTGCTACTTAGTTGAGGCAAGGCGAGGTGCGAACTGGCAAAAATCGATCTGCGCAAGCAGTTGATTGACCGAACTTGGATATCTGCGAGGGGCCGATTCAATCAATCAAGCTCAAGCTTCGTAGACCTTCTCCTCTCAACGCGGTTTGCACGAAGTCGAATTGCGTTTCCATGCATTTTTTGTCCATAAGAATGAACCCCGACGACGCAGTGAAACAAGATTCTGCTCGTCTTCCTAGCATCCATGTCTGGCTCCCCAAACTGCGCACCGTCCTCCGTGTGGTCGACTCTCCAGATGGATGTTGTTCTCTCCCGAGGGGACTTTCTTTCGTATTCGGCGGACGACATGCAGACAATTGTTAAGCCATAGAAAGTTCACTTCGTTTGCATGTCTCAACCACCCACTTAACATAGTTTCTATAGCCCCATCACGGATACCGGCCTGCCCGTCGCACCCAGAAGCTTACTCGCCCATTCTCGAACCYAKWMCWKAACTAATTTGTAGGGTCTTTGTTCTGTACCATCATAATCTGTACATATCATCCATTTCTCCTCCCCCTCCTCCTCGTACCCACCTTCTTTATGCAACGCGTCTGGTCTACGTATCTCGAATCCGCTGCCCATTTCCGTGGTCGTTCTGGTGGCACCGTAAGCCCGGCACCCTCCGCAGCAAATGCCAATTTGGTAAGTCTTGTTTAGTCATATTCGAGCCTGAGAAAGCTTGTCTTTTTCTTTGCCCCTCCACCGTCGTCACATTTTTTTCTCTCCCTGTTCGACTTTACCGACGTTGCTGACTCTTTCTCTCTTCCCCTCCTCCCGCATCCCGCGTCGCATTACTCGCTCTCGGTCTTAGATGTCAGATAACTCGTACGATCATCTCGCCTAATTTGAAACGAAAAAAGCGCTCATTCCCTTCCCTTCTTCCTTTCACTTTCACTTTCTCCCGCTTTATTCGCTTTACTCCCTTCCTTCCTCACCACATCCTAGCCCATCTAGACGAGATTCCATTGCCTCACACGCAAACTCAACGTACTCAAACGCCGCATCGACACGGCACATCCTAGGCGACATGTCCACCCCATTGGATAGACCAAACCCTCCCTTCGCAGCCGCGGGCGGTTCGCAGACCTCGCTCACCCGAGAGCACTCACCGGTTCAGGACAGCAGCAGCGTTTCTCTGAGCGTCAATTACCTTCCTTCGAAATTCTCAAATGCCATGTTTACGAGGAAGCGCAAGGGTGGGAAAGGCGAGCCGGCTATCCCGAAGATGGGGGGAGGTGTCGAGGCGTTCAGGAGCGGCGAGGCCCGTATGCCTGGGGAGAACGATGAAGACTACGATGGCGTCTCCAGTGGATGGTTTGGTGGGAAGGAGGGAGGCCGCGCCCGCCCGAAAGGCCGATGGAACAAATTCAAGTGGATTATGTTCTTCGCCAACCTCGCGCTGACCATCTACTCCCTCGCCGCTCTCATTGCCTGTCTCCTCACCTGGTTCAACATTTGGACGAACGCCGATATTGTCCGAGTCGGGAATCGCCCCGAGCTTATTACGTCCACCATCGCCGCTTCTGTCGGTGTTCTCTGCTCGGTCATCGGCTGGGCTGGTATTCTCTTGAACAACCGCTCCTTCCTCGCTGTCTACGCCTTCCTTCTCTGGATCTGCTTCGCCTTCCTCGTCGTCCCCGGCTACATCACCTACAAGAAACACACATTCAACCTTGAAGGAAAAATCAACGCCCAATGGTCCCGAGACCTCGGATCAGAGGGTCGTATGAGGATCCAGAACCAGCTTGGATGCTGTGGATACTTCAGTCCTTTCGTTGAAGCCACCGTCACTGCCACTTGCTATGCTCGCAGTGTCTTGGAGGGTTGCAAGGGACCGTACATCGAGTTCGAGGATGTTGTGTTGAAGAGGTGGTACATCATCGCGTTCGCTCTCGTCCCTGCCCAGCTTGCCGTGATGATTGTGGCGTTGCTTTGCTCCAACCATGTCACCTACCGCTTCGGTAAGGGCATGATGCCCAAGGCCTACCGACTCAGCATGAACAGTATGGCGGTCATCATGGATAACTATGCCAAGTGAGTGCCCTCCCTCTTCTTTTCATCTATCATTTCTGATATCCACTCTCTATAGCCAACTCGCTGAACAATACGGTAACGACGTCGCTTCGGAAATCCTCGCTCGCTCGAGGTCGAACCTCAAGCTGGATTCGATGCCTACTATGGCATATGGAAACAGCAATTCCACGTCGTATAGCAGCAAATACGAGCCTCTGAGTCACAGACACGGAGGAGATGCCACCCAGTAGATGCCTTTCTCGTTGCATTGTCCCCCTCCCCTCCCCTTCGCACCTGTCGCTATGATATTGATATGATCGCAGAACTCTGAACACTAGAAACCAATAATTCCCTACATACCACACACGCGCGCACACATACCTTGATACGTGTCCCTTCGTTTACCCAGTCCCACTCGTTTGCTCCCCACCGTCGTTTCCTATATTTTTTCATTATTCGTAGTGGATACCTGTGTATGTTTTTGTTCGTTTATTTATCCGTTGACCTGGTGGTTGACGTCGAGGATCTGGGACGCGGTGTTTGAGATCCAGCGTTGTGTAGACGGACTAGTACTGTTACATCTGCACGGTTTCAAACCTCTGTCCTAATGGGACGCATATAGCTACGAGATGGCTACACGTTGTGATGTATGCGCGATGGATAATGGCAAAATCTAAATTGAGTTTGACGCTGCGTCAAAGTGACCTAACTCTCCCACTGCCCATCAAGTTACCTCGACAAACGCACATCTTTTCCTCCCGATCTGCTTCCTTGGACATTTGCCCGTCTTGATGTCCACAACTGGATGCCCTAACCACTGGAGACACGCTAGACCCAATTCTCTTCTGGCTACTGGTCCCCAACTTCGACAGACCTCGACGACGAGCCTTTGTTTTCGAATGAAGGTGTCTCCCAAATCACCTGCACATTAGGCTCGAATTTCAGCTTCTATGCCGAGCTAGGATTGTCGATCTGCACATATGGCTGCCAACTGAGAACCCTGCCCTCCTTTGAAGTGGTTGATGATTCTTCTCTGTTCTCAGACAGGTCCTTCGGCCTTGGCCCCCGCGCCCAATTTGTTTCTTTCGAGGTTTGGAAAAAGCTTGGAGAAACGGGCATCGACGAGGAGTTGGGAGTTGGCAGGCACGTCGAGGGCGCAATAAAGAGGAGGGAGGAGGTGTGTACTTTTCAGGTTCTCATCCTATTCACCTGTCTCAAAGCATCTTCACTTCTTCTAGAATTCCATGAGTGCGCTATGGTCACGACGGCGCATATACCCAACTCATAGCATAGACTAAGAGTATTGAATATTGATATTGATCAGCGTACCATGTCAATGTCAACTGTCAACGTCGCCTGCCCTCTTGCACCTCTTGCGCCTTCTACGTTGTCCTGGTGCAATCCTGTACATTTTGACCTCTTCACCTCCCTGGTCAGCCCTATGTGTTGTACGGCAGGTGGTAACCTCTGCTCTGGGATTTGGTTATGCTTTCTCGACTCAGAGTCAGCCAACCCATTCGAGACCAGCTCTTGCGACGAAAGCTGGGAATTTATCGACAGCAAATTCGAGAGAACGACGGGATTCGGGGCTGATTGCAGAGAGATATGAGGGAAGACATACGCGTAATGGGTGAGGCACATGCTCGTCAATCTTCGTTCTACAATTTGAATGGTCCTGACTGGCAACTAGGATTCAAGATTCAGAGCTTGGTCAACCATTCCTCGAACCTGTGCTTGGATATACACTCGCAGAGGGGAATCTGGGCTTTTGTGAAACCTTTCACCCCCCATTCCCAGCTCGAGATGAACACCATCGCATACAGTGTATGTATCATTCTTTTCTCGGTGAAATTGTCGGTGCTTACTTGATATCATTAGAAGACTCTGCTTCCCTCTTCGTCTGGGGTGCCATTTCCCCGACACCTTGGTGCAGTTGTCTGTCGTGGTGTGCTACAAGCCAACTTTTGGATCGATAGTCCAGGCCGCTGCTCCGACGGTGGATCACGGTAGGAGCAATAAAGACATAAAATTGCCGAAGCTTGTGTATTCATGCTACGCAGGAGGCGTCCTGCAGCCTGGGGGTTGGCGGTGGAGCGACACGCCCAGTCAGCTGGGAAATTGACCCAGTTAGAAGCCAGTACGAGACGTTCACGTCATGTCGTAGATGTGCATGATTGACTGGTAAGTCAGGAGCTGCATCTTTCGGGTGTATGACTGACAGACCTTTTCGACAGGAGCCCATTCAATGACCACCTGCCTCGCATAGGATGTGCTTCAGTATTTTCGAGGTGCAGGCCCATGTTTTGGTTAAGCAGGTAGAGCGTCCCCCGAAGTAGGCGGGAGGATAAGCACCATAATCGTGCCGGCTTGAAGGTGAGCCCATCAGAAGTCTGGAGGTTGAGTGTCTTACATCAGGAAGTAGAAGTGGAAACGTACCATGAAGAAAGCGGGTATAACACCTTCGTCATATGTGGGCCTATGTCTGAGTCCCGTATTTGGGGGTTTGGGCAGTTTTTCGGAAAAGCTCAGAATCTTGTGTGTCTCCCCCAGAGGAGTATCATCCGATGATGACGAAATCAGGACCAAACGGAAACGCGGAGGACTTCACGCGCCAATATCGTCATCATCGTCTTTCGGTATATATCATTCATACGCACATGTATGTTTTTTCCTAATCGTCGTGCGATTGATTGGGCTAACCTTTGCGGCTAGTGCTGCAGTGGGTGAGATGATGCAGGGTCGATCGGCTTGAAAAAGGGTCGTGCTGCCATTGTCCGCCCATCTAGGATGGTCGCGGTCACCTGATCCAACCCATTGTTCCATGGTCCTGCCACAGCCTGGCCACACCAGCGTTTTTTTTTTCACAACCACATTCACACTACCAATTTCAGACATCCCTGGAATTGCTCTCTTGTTTCTGCCACCTCGATGGCGATCGACACTTTCAACCCTGCCTCAGATCGCTTTTATAATTGCCACTTCAAATCTCCGATTCCAAAGGACATTGTTCGAATTGCCGATGAAGTTGCGAAGATAACATCCCCGCAACGTTCGATGACAGGATACCGGATCCACAGTGTCCTCAACCAGATCAGTCAAGCAATCTATGGTAAACATCTCCTTTTGCCTGGTGTCTCCTACTGTTTCCTCATTCATGTACAGAAACAACCACGTATTCAGAGTCCATTGTTTTTGTGGCCGTGGAGTCCCCAATGCCCCATCACCCTAGTGGGTATCGTGGACCTTCTCCTCCGATCGTCGCCGTCCGGAGCAGCGTCTACGAACAGCTCAGGAGCGCAAACAAGTGGACACCATCGTGGCATCACGTCTTGTCCGTTGTTGAGCCCATCGACGAGGTCAACACCACTGCACATGCAGAGGCTTGTGGAACGTCCCTCGCCCTTCTGATGCAAGCCCGTCCTGACATGATCACATTCTATGGACTCGCCCTTCCCTCGTTGGAGAGTGCCACCGATAAATGGCTAAACACGGAGTCTTATGAGCTTCGGTGCTCTACAGCCGCAGGATTCGACCAACACGTCTACCGTTCGGACAATCTCATCCCTTTGACAGCCTATGTCCATCGACTCTACGGTCGTCGTCCGGTCGGAATGTACGACCCCTCTATCGTTCTCGAACCGTCCACCTTGCTCCATGGTGCGCCTCGGTGGAAAGTTTACATCGGCCCCGGGAAATCCAAAGTCTATCGAAACTGCAAGGTGACCAACGTCGGTTGGCCCTGGCACCGAATGACTTGGGTCGCAGAAACTCATGCGTCGAACGGCAATCCGATCCTGATAAAGGATGCTTACCGACGACGGCATGGGTACTTTGTTGAAAGAGAGATCTACGATGTCCTCCACGACCGAGATGAAGCGGAGCGGAACATGAAATGCGGCGACATCAACCAACGTTACACATACAACCGCGACGTTCCTGGTTTCTGCATCATTTTGGCGTCACTTGATGTTCCCTGCTCTGGGAATCACGACATCATCAGGGTAGGCGAGGGAGTAAACGAGAGGATCAAGGCAAGACTTGTGATGGCGACTTCTGGCGAACCCTTGACCAAATGTACAAGTGTCCTTGCCTTCGCCAAGGCTATGTACGACGTTGTACAAGGTGAGTAGCCCAAGGCTTTCCCTGTTTCTCAAGTCGCTCATTTACCTTGCAGCGCATCGTTATGCTTTTGAGCATCTTAACATCCTGCACCGAGATATTAGCCTCGGAAATATAGTTATCAATCCCAAGGAAGCCAGAAAGCCTCGTATCTTGGACACACCCGACCGGCCAAAGTTCATTACCGAAACCCTTGACAAGTATGTGACCAGACTTTACGTTCCCCGTTTAACACAACTAATCGGCATTCCCTGTTATTAGAACAAGAAAGTTTGCCCCGCCACTCTCACGGCTTATCGACTTGGACGGCACAGCCGAGTATGACGCCTCAAAGGCCGCAACCCCAACATTCCGACGAGTTCTCAACGATATGCATTATCTCCCTGACCAGCCTACGCAGCCAGGGCAATTCACCAGGCACCTCCAGTTTTGCTCCGTATGTAGCTCTCCAACATCTCGCAGCATTCCTTTTTGCCTGACCGTGTTGATATATAGGGCACCCCAGGCTTTATCTCCCGGGCCAATTGCACTCAAGGAATTTGTTATACAAATTTTCAATTTGAACCCATGCCCGAACTCGAGGGCCGTGCACGGAAGCTCTATGAAGCCCAGTACTCTCCGAAGGAGCATCCTTTGCGCTTCTTCGTTGATTCGACCCAAAAAGGCTCTCTTACTTTCCATGGAGGGTCTTCCAAAGTACCTCGCGACGTTCTTGGACGATCCACTTGGTGTCAACATCCTCGCGATGATGTCGAGTCGATGTTTTGGTCTATTGTCTGGTTTTACAGCAGAGCCGCTCCGCTTCACGAAACTAAGGATGAGCAGATAGAAGATGATTACCGCTACGACACTTTCGCTTCACCCCTTGACGACATCGAACTGCACACCATTTCGAAGACATCCGACAGCCGCGCGTCGATCTTGGGTGTTCCCTTGGACACCTGGAAAAGATGTTATCTTCACCCAAAGTTGACATATGTTGCTCCCCTTCTTGTCGACCTTGCAAAACAGGTTCGACCGAACTATAGGCGTCTGAGTCCAGCTCCGCCACCGCTTCACCTTCATGAAGCCGTGTCACGGATCTTACTGAAGTACATTGTTCAATGGGAAGACGAAGGTTGCGATGTCGAATTGGATACCAAGCGAGGGAGGGATACGCTAAGACCCTCTGTTGAGAGAGAGAAGAGGAAGGCTTCGGAGGAAGTTGACAACCCTAACATTAAGCGTGAGTTAACTGTCTCCATAACTCGTTGAGTGGGATCCCTGCTGACATTACCGTTCAATAGGCCGTCGAGATCAAGATTTTGGGGACATCTGAAGATGCCTCTTCATCCGCCCCAGTGCTGTTCATCACCATGGCTCGCAAGTTTGGATGGTCATATTGTGTCAGCATTCCTTTGATCTACGGAACTATGTAAATAGCATCCCTGTATTAAGAGCGAATAGTATCAGTTGCTCAAGGATGTATTGATGAACACATTGGAGTGACAAGATAACCGGCTGCCTTGGGTATGTAGAATAAGTAATGAAGTCCCACACCGATGAAAAATACGAAGCGTTCCTCGCGCGCGCGTGGACTGTAAAGTAGAACTAAAACTGATACCAAAATAAACGGGGGCATCGCGTCGCGCGGAGTCAAATCAACCATAGAAATAAATTATACTTTAGGACGAGTCTAGGTTGCTCTAAGTATAAAGATAAGATAAGGTAGGTGCGTTGCATGTTCCCCAAAGGAGCACGGGAATGGCCCACAACAGGAGAGTGATCATCGACGAAGTGAGTGCTTGTCAATGATCGGGTGGACACGCTCGTCAATCTTGGAAAGAACGCGTAGAGTATCGTCCTTAGAGAAGGAGCTATGAATTTCTTGAACGACGAGCAGCAGCAGACGAGACTTACCCAAACGAGATTCTCGAACTCCTTTCCCTTCTCACTAATGACGAAATCCCCCGGTTCCTCGATCTTGGCAAAGCTCACATACACGCCCCTCATGGCTTCGTCATCGACCCTCCCTAGCACTCTCTCACTACCATTACCACCGGAAGATTTCGTCGGCCCTCCTATACTGGCCCAGATGACTTGACGCGAACCTTCCTCCGCTGAACGACCGAGGATAGCCAGCAGAATTCGAAACACCAAAGAGTCTCCGTTCGTGGTCATGTCAGAATAGCAAAGTCCAGGATTAACACAGGCGACGATGGGGGAATTGGAGCTTGAAGCAAGGCGAGCGGATAGGGCCCTGGTGATGATCACATTGAGGGCTGAGAAAATGAGTCAAAAAGCGGTGTCAAGAATCATAGACCGTAGAACGAACCTTTCGCAATGCGGTATTTTGGCAATGTCTGGTAGGGCAAGGAAAGCTCCTTGCTACTGATGCTTTCGAGGACAGACGTCGAATCATAAACTTTCTTGGGTATATCAACGAACTGATGAGCCTCGCTCGCGACGATGACGATCCTAGGCAAGGGGTCCGCGTCGTTTTTACGGAGNCTCAGCAGCCTTTGTGATTTTCGGGAGAAGTAGGAGTATAAGGAGGACTTGGGAGAGGTAATTTACTTGAAGGCTGAGAAAGAGATGAATATGGAACAAACAAGGGCATGAGTAACATGGGCGACGTACGACATTTCCCAGCCATCCTGGGTTTCTTCGTAATCTTTGGGGATGATGCCTGCGTTGGCAACCAAGATATCTAGCTTATCGTAGTCGAAGTTGTCAACGAAGGCCTTCACCGTATCGAAGCTGGCCAAATCGATGATACGAAGGTCGAACGCGTCGAGGCCCGTCTCCTCCCTCATTCCTACATGGAGGATCAGTATTCAGCTTCAGAGACTATTGAAAAGTCTGAATTCAACTTACGACGGACGGCATCTTCTCCTTTGCTCTTATTCCGACATCCCAAAATGACCTTAGCCCCGAACTTGGCGAAGTGCTTTGCCGTCTCGTAGCCGATACCAGCATTTGCGCCAATTACCAGGACGACTTTGCCTGCGAGGTCCGCCGTCACCACAGGTGGAACAGTCGATAGTTGTTCCCTGAAAAATGTGAGCAACGATTTGTTCCCCATTTTCGATGCAGAGGCCGAGGGAGATATGGTGTAAGATAATGCCCTTTAATCTTTCTAGGTCTTTATACTATGTAGCCGTTGATAACATCGACGAGAGGAAATTTATTTCAGCTGGCATTTGATTGTGATTACTATTTTCCAGGAAAATCGGGGTTTACTTACAGATGAACAAAGTTCAGGATTACCGAGATCCAGGTCAGCTAAGGGTGCCGCAGTCAATTTCATGGTAGGTGGATCTTGATAACTGTATGTAGATTGATGTGGTCAACCAGTTGGACGCAAGTTGCGGCCATGGCCGTGGACGACAGTGTTACGCGTTGGTTACGCGACCGTGATAATGTGATCATGCCTCCTTTCTCTCTCAGGGGCTGTGTAACAGCTCGTTTTTCTCAGCTTGTTCTTGTCCAGGATCACGTCGACACTGATGTCCAGCAAAATCAATGCACTCATTAGCACAAACACACATCTTGAAGTGAGCTCTTCGGGCCCCCTTCTTAGCTCCGGCTGAATTCTCAATCATCTAGAGACTACTAGTATCAGGCATCGATTTTCCTGCCACTCAGACAAATTGTGGCGACCTCAGTCAGCCCAAGTCACTTGTCAACACTGATAATCTGGGTAACTTGGGCTTTCTGGAGGCTGGATTCCAAGAACTCATGGGATTCTGGGAACCCCCAGAGAACTTCTGGATTAAAATTTCAACCCAACTTATCCATGACCTCGGGTACGCCTCATTACACATCTCTTCAAGCGGACTGAGCAATCTCTCTTGTGGCTACTAAGCTCTAGGCTCTGCGCTTGCACTCGCTTGCGATGACCAACCGTCTCTCATATCCTAAACATTCTTGGAGAATGCTCAAAGAGCCGCATGTGATCTTAGACTTTGTCTATTCTCCCTTCGGCCCGTTTCCTCGCTACCCATGTCACCCTCAGGAATCCAGCGGTTGAGCAATAAAAAGCCTACCTTACCTTGGAATTTTGCCCTTCCTATTCCGTCAATATTCCGTCAACACTTCATGGCCCACGCGACCCCTACTTCCCTTTTCGCAACAAACCTGCTCATTTCCCTGAGTAATCGTGCGAATCGATAAATCACCACCCATAAGGACCTACAACCCCCGGTTTATCATGGTTTTACCCAGACTATCACGGCATCGTCCACATCATGGCTTCGTCGCATATCCCAACGATGGGCTCAATTCTCCCTCAGGACGTCTTCTTCACCATATTCAGGTTGATACCCGACTCATACACGTTGTTTAACCTTCTACTCGTCAACCGCCGCTTCCATAACCTCGTCGAGCCAATCCTATACCGTGATGTGGTACTGGCTCTGACCTATCATCCAGATTACATACCCACTTGGNTCAAATCATTCCGACGAAGCGTCACATATCACAACGCCCGACGAGCGCCTCTCGTTCATTCGCTCAGAATCCCTCTAGCAGAGGGAATNAAACGTCCTCTTCCCTTACCTCCCCAGACTCCGTCGCCTCGGCTTCGTGGAAGCCTTCGGATCCTACCCCAAACCAGACGAATTATTCTCATCGTTGAAATCTCTCACAAATCTCACCCATTTGCTATGGCGTACCCCCATCGAGGATGTCAGAGCCTTCTCAGCCTTCCTCGAGGCATCACCATCGATCGAATATCTTAACTTTCGGTGCAATGACAGGGAGATTGAGGGGTTCGAACTTGCGGATGATGCCCTCCCTCGTCTTGAATGGCTCGGTGCCAATATAGAACAAGCCTTGATGATCCTCCCGGGGAGGCGAGTCAAGCATCTTGAACTGTATCTCGGGACGGGCGAGCTCAAGCTCCCGCTTGAAGAGGAGTATCTCGATGTCGTAGAAACGTTGTCGTGCAGTATCGACTTTGGCGATAATCTCCACTACCTTGTCGAAGCTGCATCTCAGTTCAAGAATCTGCGATACCTCGAGTTTTACTCAATGGAAGTGAGCTTCTGTTGATCTTTCCCATATTTATCACGCGTCTGCTTAAACAGGATTCAGGACGATCTCTCGGTAGCAGGGATTTCTCAGATCCTAATGCCGCTATCAGTGACTACCGTCCAATACATCTCGATCATCCTTGAAGTCCCATCTTTCAACGGGCATGTTGAACTACCACACGACGTCCACCATACCTTCGAAGACATCCCAACGCTGCGGATTTTTGATGTCGAGGAAGACGGACAGGCTTACGATCAGCCTGGTATGTTCTTCCGCTATCGAAGAGGTGACACGGATGGTCCCATACTGGTTGACCGTATCAAACGAGATTACACCAGATGGGACCCATGGTTTGAAGATTGTCTTCTAGGAGAATTGTAAGCCCCTCCCCCTGGAACTCCTATTCTGACCTCTGGCCTAAAATTTGGCAGAAACGCGCCGTTAGAAGCCTGAGGCATCAAGGTATATTCAACGAGTCATGCCCCTGCTTAGTAGTCAATATGGAGGGGAGATATAGAGTATACTGTGCTTGACGACGGAAAACAAGAAATGCGTTGTGTACGTATGGTATGGAAAGAATACGAGAGGAGGAACTGGCTATCGAAGTCAATTAAAACGACCATACCACCAAAGATCTTCATCCCAGTATTGATGGAATCTTCGGGTAATATTCTGAGGCTTACTCAGGGACCGGGCGCCATCGCTATCGAGCAACCGGTAGCGAGTCGCCTGAAGGAATGGATCATCCGACCACTCATTGATCGCGACGTCTATCGTATTGAGGGCGGGGAATCGCTTCAGAGTTCCAGCGATTTCCGTTGTCCGAAGTAATGCACCTTGCTGGAATTTGAACGACGCATATTCAAGATTTGGCCAATTCACTTGGCGGAACGATGAAAGAATCTTTCCCAGATTCGCATCCTGGATGCGTAAGTTCGTGTTAGGAATACTTTTGTCGCACAGGCTAGACATGCGAACTCACCTTCGGGCCATGAAGCTCGAGGAGCTTCATACGAGAAAAAGAAGGTAAGCTGGGGAGAGCAACAACGCCACAGGCAAGTGTCTCAACGGTGTCGAACGTCTCTTTCGTCCACGACACCGGGGGAGGTTGTGGGGATGCTAAAACCAAGACGTGGCGTATATTGCGACCGACGAGGATGGGATACGCGATGTGATCGTAGGTGACTAGGGATCGCAGGTTGGGGAGTGATTCTGGCGATAAAGGAAGCTCTTTCAGCGCAACCAAGTCGTAGCTGGTAATGCAAAGGTGCTCCAACGGTGTCTGGGTGTTGAGGAACGTAACCAGAGAATCGATATCGCCAATGGGCTGGCACATGGTGAGATGGTTCAATCGCCCAAAGTATTCAAGCGACTTGTAGAAGCCAATAGGGTCTGGTGGAGGGGAGGAGGATGTGATCGACAGGCGCCGAAGATTGGTGAGATATGGGAACATGTCGCGAAGATTCTGAGGTGGGATAGACACGCAAAGTGACTTCACGGAATGTGCGAGACGATCATCGTTCTTGATTTGCTTGAAGAATTGGCTCAAACGAGCATTGGCTCGCGTTCTTCTGATGGGATCGTGCTGGTCGTCAAACACGACGTTCCGATACAGAAAGGGTTTCGCCACGTCCTTGAAGGATTTTGAAACAAGGATTAGGTTGCGAAGCGTTGAGATTTCTTCGAGAAGCTCGACGATTTGGAGGACGACATCAAGAGGAAGCTCTGTTTGAAGCCTCGCGGTATTCTCGTGTACCATGGTGGTTGGAACGAAGTAGGGATGACAGAAACCATGCGTCAAGCACCCTTTAAAACCTATGTGTAAGCGCCCCTATCAGTGACCCTTGACGATCGTCGATCGTGACGAAGGTGAAAGCCAGACGTGGATTTGGGGAGGTAGCAAGTGATGTAGGATACAGATACGTGTAGGTACCTCATACTACGTCTCGAGATGTGAAGCTTGGTAAGGGCTTCTTGTCCGGAGGTACCATTGCAGCTTTTGCAGCTGACGACATCATTACTTCCTTGGTGTAATAATTCGTCGAAGCGCTTTCGTCAACGACGTATGGGTTAAGCACAAGAAAACAAGCGGAATCAGCCACCTCAGAGGCAGCTTTGGTTGTTGAGGAATCGCCCAACGAAGCGACCGTGGGGCGAGTTGCGTCCAATGACATGCTTTGGATACCGAAGTGGACGAGCTGGACCCAGAAGTACGTCATGGTGAAGTGAAAAGTTTGGCCAGTGGTCTGGCGGCTTTCTCGAAGGTATCGTTCTATGCTGTCAAAAATTATATTCTTCCCTTTCTGAGAGTTGATCAGCTACCCAAGGGCTCGGGAACGGGAAGGACGTACCTTTTTGACGACCGCAACTAGTCAACAACACATACACAACTCGTATGCACGTGTAGTAGTCCCAAGACGGGAGGCTCAGGGTATGAAGCTTCTCGATAAAGGCGTCGGCTGGCTCATCGTTCAGGGCACGAGAAACCCACGGCTAAAGCTGATCGACTGGCGCATTGGATGCTGGCTGAGAAATTCCATCGCTGACAACAACCCGTTCCACAGAATGTTCTGCAGGTTGACGGGATTCAACCATGTTTCGAGACTCCAGCGCAAGTTTCAACCAATAGAAGGCCTCCGGCAGACCACCCCTGTCGTAATCCTCCAAACAGGAGCATTGGAACGCGGCAAAAGGGCGACCAGACAGCAGAGCAGCGAACGCTTGACGGATGATATCGAGTGGCATGGCTGTTGGCAGGTCTCGCTTATTTGCAAGTCTGCGATCACTTTTGTTAGTGGTTGAGGAGTGAGAAGTGGAAACCGATTAAAACTTACATCATTACGGGAACTGTATCTTGTAGGGTGGATGTGCTTAGAAGGAAAGTCATCATCTCTACACTCTCGTCCAAACGTTCTTTGTCGGTGCTGTCCACTACCCATACAATGGCGCTGGGGTTTCTATTGTGAAAAGAGATGCAATGTACCATATTGGCGTGTCCACCGAACTGGCCAAGCTCCCACATGGTCGTTTGTAAGAATTTCCCATCTAATGTAGGACACGAAACATCCTCAACGTTGAAGCCGATCGTCGGTAAAGTCTGTTCGGTATCTCCAGTAATTCTGTAGAGCAATGTTGTCTTGCCACCTGCATCCAGCCCCAGGAGCCATGTTGTGGATGCAGGTTTCCTTGCAGCGAAAAGACGGCTAGTGAAATTGCGGAGAGTGGTGTACATGGGAGGTTCGCTCTTTGAAGAGTACAGGCGAAGAGGCCGTTTATGTACTCTACCGAAGACACGAGATGTAAACGTGGATCAGCGCTTGATATTGACTGTAGCGCACAGCATCGAGGCGATGGATAGTTGGATAGTTACAATTTGTCGCCTTGCCGACTAGGTAAGGCAAAGGCGACGAAAGCTCGTTGGAAGCGAGTTGTCCTACTCGCGAAGCTCTGGGGATGGACATCGGTGAGAACTGAGGTCGAAACTAATAAGTAAAGTGTTTTACCTTCCCACCACTTCCTCCATCCGTCTGTCTGTCCGTACTCAATTCCCGATGTTGAAAATGCCCAGCTACCACCATCACCACAACGTCGGACCTCCGAAGTCCGTCGACCAAGTTCCATGACTCTAAACTGACGCAACTTGAGGAAACGTTCCAATTGTTGAGTGATTTGGCCACTGAGTGGCAGTTCGGGAACTGGAAGCGATCCGCCAGTCATGACATATTGCACACATTCGAGCTTCTCCCCTGATAAGTGGTGGACAAACCCGATCAGTTGATCTAGAGAAAAGGGTGCCTGTATTTAAAGTCCCCTTGAGCACAACGAATTCCAGAGAGGACACGGACATACATCAACGTTGTAGACTTCCAGATATTGGAGATTTGGAAAGTCGCCGCCGCTGAGGACATGGAAGTCGATCAAGGAGATAGACAGGCTCTCAAGCGAGGTGATAAATCGGGCTGCATCACTTGATAGTTGAGAACCATCCGATTCAGTAACAAGGTGCCGAACTCGTCGTCCAGGAAGGACCTTCTCTATGAGTTGCGGGTGCGTGACCAGCGTCTGTAAGCATCGGAAGCTATCGCTCGGGATGACGACTGTTTCAATGTCGGAGTATGGCCATCCTTGGTTGCGACAGAATAAACTTAGTCCTAGATACTGAAGTGACCTCTGGGAGGTCACAAACTGAAAAAAGGCGGGAATATCGCCAGGATGATCCGACCATTCCAGATGGGTCAGGCCAGTGATTGACTTCAATAATCCCGAGTAGAAGTTGGGTGGGAAAGCGGCGGGATGAGGTGGTCTATCAAATGCGAGGCGCCGCAGATTGATAAGGAAAGGAAGGATGGACTGAATCTGTGTGGCATTGGAAAATTTGAGTGATCGCACGAAGGCAGAGAGGCGTTGATTGTCGGTCATGAGTTTGGCATTGAAAAAATCGACCATATCGACGCTTCCGGTGAGATCCACATCCTGGTATAGGAAGGGTTCAGCGAGGGCGTGGAAGCTTTTCGAAACAAGCAGAAGCCTTGTCAGACTTGCTCGACCTGTATGTGGGAGGATAGCCAGCAGTATCTCGTTCGGGAGATCGAGGTTAGACATGAACGTTGGGAGCAGCGATGCAGGCGCTGAGCCCATTCCAGTTGGATTTCATTCAGAGTCCGCGGTGGCCGGAACCCCCGAGAAATGGGCGGTTTCCAGAAACGTAAAGGGCATTGGGGTGCCCTTGAAGTTGTAGAGATGTGAAGAGTGTTTGTCGTCCCTCTGAAGCTAGAATATCTTGTGGCGTTCGTGATGCAGATGTGCGTCAAGACGAAGCGAGTCCCCTTCACCGTTTTGTAGGCACACGACGAGCTTGAAAGCTGTCAGTTCATTCAGGGATACCATGAGAAGATACTCACTTTCAAGTGCACTTCTTATGTGAAGCTTGAAATTTTGAAATTCCATCGATCTAGCCCTCAATAATAGTAGTCCACCGTCCTAGTCGTGTTGCAGTGGGTATATGCGAAATTGTTAGGCAGGATTAGAGTCTGTCAATCCTTCATTAGAGTGCAAATTGACGTTTTGTGGTGAGGATAAAGCCCCATTTCCAGCAAGAAAAACTTACACGATAATCATACCTCCGTCATCCCAACTCTTCAAGGACAACGGGTTTGGATTATACGAATATTGTCCTTGTCGGCGGGGTGCGAAGCTCGTATTTTGGTCTGATGTGACAGCACAAGATGAGTCTCGGCGCAAGCGGGGAATCGGGCATATTGACATTAGAGATATGATGGTGATGACTTGCGAAGATGGATGAGAACTCAAGCAACTTTGGTGGTTTGGTGGAGGCGAAGATTTGGTTTGGCGCTCCGATTCGCGATTTCATCTCCGCGTACCACGTGAGTGAAGCTTTGAAGCTGCGTGATCGAGGAGCTCAGGGGCCTCCTTTGACGAGGAGGGATTTGAAATAGATCGGTTAGGTTAGTTCTAGTCAGTCGATAGATTCTGGTATCTCAGCGGACATGTAAAGTTTAAATAAGACGAAAAAACAGTGATTTATTTCATTGCGTTGCTACTCCTAAAGACTAATAATCTCCATTTCTCGCAAAGTACTCTGCCAGTGCTTGAGACCATGACTCGAGGAGTCGCCGATACACATCGGCGAGGTAAGGATCAAGCTCCCTTTGCCGTTTTTCTTGAATTTCCACCGCCTCCAGCCTAATCCCATTAAATTCCTCGTCATTTGCGAGTCCGGCCCATAGAAGCGCGTCGAAATCTTCGACAAAGCCGTCCAGAGTGGTCATATACTCTTGCTTCAGGTTCTTGTATACCACGGATTCGATGGCTCGCGCCCATTGCTCTTCCAGTCGTTCGTCAGGCATATGAATTTGTAGGAGTCCCCCGGCGATGGCTATGTGCGTGTCTTCTACGGTATTCAGAAGCTCTTCGATGCGTTCGTCTCGAACATCACTGAGAAGACGGCCTTTCACAGTAGGACTAGAGAGATATATTTGTGCGTGTTCGGGGAGGTCTTCGAAGCTGCAATCTGCGTAAGGGAAAGGCTTTGCCTTGTACTTGAACTGCGAGAAGTTGAGAGGTTCAAAGTTTGCAATACGAGCGTCGAGCATGGTGAACGAAAGATTGAAGAACGAGTTTGAGGCTGTTGGCTGAGGCTGACTGGAACTGGAGAGATGAGGCGTTGAGTGATTTTAGAGGGAAAAATCCCCCTCCTTTTATACCGAGAACTGCGTACCACAAAAGCGTGGCTGGTGGCTCATTGTGCACGGTGGCCCAGTGGCCCAGTGGCCTGCCTTCGCAACCACTCCGCCCCTATGAGACCCTAAACAAGGAACTGTGGCCTTTCCAGCGTCGGCATTCGCCGAAACCCCATGTTCAGTCTTGTGATATACGGTCTCCTCCTCGTACTCCCAGCCGCGTTCTTCGTTCGCCAGTACGCTTCCAAGAAAGCCTCTGCACCGAAGCCATTGAAGGACGCAGACGACAAAGAATCCGAGCAGAAGCCTGCGAAATCCATCATGCAGCCTCCGAAAACTGATTTGGCACCACCCAAGGATGACCCGATAACATTGGAGGAGCTGAAACAATTTGACGGGTCGGACGAGAGTAAACCGATCTATGTGGCCATTAAGGGTGAGTCTAATCCATTTTCAAATCCACCATCGCATTGTTGGCTGGAAATGGATAGGCGTCGCTAACCACACATCATTGTGTTTTTTGTCCTTTGTTCGACGCTTTAGGCACTGTATTTGATGTCTCGCACAAGAAAGACGTTTATGGCTCTGGCAAATCGTATAATTTGTTTGCCGGGAAAGATGCCTCGAAAGCTCTTGGGATGTCGAGCCTGAAACCAGAAGATGCCATTTCCGATTACAGTGGCCTCAGTGACGGAGACATGAACACACTGAACGAATGGCACTCATTTTTCTCGTGCGTGGCTCGGTACATCTTCCTTATTGTGGCGATGGACTGACTCCTCGATCATAGGAAACGGTACAACGTCGTGGGCAAAGTCATCGATCTGCCACCGATGAGTGGTCCTGCTGCAAATATGTAGAGAACCCTTTTCAGCTGCCTGTCCTTGCTATCGTGCCATATTTTATTCGTTATCTGGAAGAGCTCCGCCAATATCATTTGCCTCTGCTACGTTTCCACTTCATTGTCCTTGAATCTCAGGGTTGACCCAACTACGCCAGTCTACGAACATGTGTTGCTGTATTGCTCCAGCGCGTGCTGCGCCTAGCTCGAGGCGATTCTGAGGCTACGGCGTGAAGCCATTGAGGAAGGATCACCGTGTCCGCATTCCCCACTTGTTACCCAGTATTTGCGTCGGCCTTGCGTCAACCTGTGCTGACTGACCTGTTCCCACCGGGTATCGGCTACTGGTTCACCAACTAAGGATCCCTTCCCGCGACGCGGCTCTGATGTTGACTTTTACCGAGTTAGGGAGCTGAGACTTACCCATTGCGCAGTGGTGGCTCCATGTCGGTGATGGTACTTAGCGAACTTCCTTTAGCTTTTTAGCCGCCATTCGGCGGTTCAGCTTGGGTTTAGAAGGTGACGTACTCCTCTCTAAACTTGGAGATTCAACGTGCCCTGTCTTTACTACGTTACACAGCGCCCTAGGTTTGTCTTTCCTGTATGATTTTCTAGCCTTCCTATCGGCTTTCTGTCCGCCCGTGCTGACCTGTTCCTCCTAGTTATCGGTTCTTGGACGAAGTGGCGTCGAATCTTCCTCTTTTGGAACGTGGACGTCTCGTACGACTGACGTACTCTCATGCCATCGCTTCACTCACGTCGAATGTCTTCGAGTTTCTTTGGTCACCATGGCGCACCACAAGACAGCTTTGGACTAGACGGTAGCCCCGGTCGCTCTCAAGATATAGCTACGAATCCGAGCAATTGCAAGACGAGTCGCCCTCCGGTCAATGCTATATCATCATACACCGGGTCCAATTCTCACAGCGACGCTAGGACTACTCGGACAGTGATGCATCGCTTAGTGAGTCCAAGCAACCTCTCCATGTCGTCACGCGTCTCTCAGCTTGCCTTCTCCGTTTGATCTCAAGGTCGCAAGTACTCTTCCATAACGTCGATGCCAAATCACTTACCCACGTCTTCGTCTCTATGAGCTCACATGTCTTTCCCCCCGGCGTGTAGATCCCTGTGGGACCGAGTCCGAAGATGCTTTATCATGCTGAGCGGCTGATATTTATCCAGTCGTATGTAACCTTACCCCGCTCTCCCCCAATGGAATCTCGTCCTTCTCCGCCACATTCCATCTTAATCTCTCCATATCTACATACTAGAACGGTAGAACCCACCTGATGAACGTTCCTTCCCAACGCACCAATCCCCTCCCTCCCTCTAAATATACACTCCCCAATCCATTCACCCATCCACATGGTCATCACCCAAACTCTCAAGAACATCACCTTTCAAATGCCACCCCATCTCCTTCCCTATCCACATTATCCACTTATAGCACCCACCGCTTCGTTTATAATCACCTCTCCAATTCACTCACTACACAGCCAACGGAGTAAAAGCAACGCGCTTGGACTTGTGAAGGTTTGATGTCTGATGATAAATCAAAACAACCACCTCTCGCATCAAGGAAACTCAAGTGCGAATTCGGCCTTCGGGCTGATCTTCATGATCGAAGTTGCCTCAACCCATGTGAGCTACAGCCGCTTGGTTTCGCCTAGCTTTACCCGAACATCAGATCTCAAAGAGGAATGAATGCCAATGAGCATCAGGCGAAGTACTGAAGAGGAGATAACATCCAAGAGATTTCCATTGATATTAAACATTAAATTATAAGACATAATACCTCATGTCTACACACCATAGAGCTATTCGCGCCGGGTCGACAACGTCCTACAAGCCAGCAAAGAAGACAAGAAATACAAAAAAGTAGAAGGAGCGAAAAGAATAAGAAAAGCAACGGATGGGATACCATAAACATATTACAATAAAAATCATAGCTAAGGACCAACGCCAACGCTCGTCTTGGAATGCCGAGCATGGTAAAAACAGAGGGGAGGCGACCTGATTCCTGATCTTGATGGACGTCAAGAATGGACAAAGGGGGTGTGCAGAGGGAACAAGGATTTGATGAGTTGATGGACAACATGGAACTTGAACGTGGTGCAAGCGGACAACCACAGGTGACCGGTTGACGCGTCATGCGCATGAACAGAGAGGCATGACAAAGGTCGTCGTTCACGTTCCAAAGCTTCCAAGTGTCCCCCACCACCATCACAGCAAACCCCCCAACATAACGCCACAGAGACGGGAATCGGAATTCCCTCAGGTCCAACATTACACGCTTGGTGCCTGGCTTCTACCCAAGGAACCGACGCGGACGAAAAAGAAGAGTTGGAAAGACAGAAATAGGTGTGGGTATGCATGACTGGCTTGGTCGGAGATGGGAGGGAGTTTTGATGTCGGCATGGGGAGGAAGAGATGTGGATATCAAGATATCAGGATATCGGAGGGAAGGAAGGGGATCGGTGTTGACTAGCAAACGAAATACATGATTTGGGGGAGAATGCATTCCAGGAGGATACGATGTGATGTACAGCAGGGTTGTTGACATGCATTCGAAGGCGAAATGATGCGACGGGGTATATCTTGGACGACGTTTGGCTAGACAACGGAGCGGGGAAGGAAGTTGATGGAGTAATGGCTCGTTGAGAAGTGGAAAGGGAGAAAACAGAAAAACGGTGGGGAGATTTTGAGAAGAACTCGGCGCGGGGTCATGGTGCAGGTCATTTCGATATTGTCGATAATTCAGGTGCTGTATGTATATAAAATAACAGTGATGGACCGAGGTTATAGAGGGAAAGAGAGAGAGCGTGATGGTTAATATGGAAATAGAAGGCGTATATGCATGCTGGCCGAAGATTGGGAACCAAGAGGATGAAGCAAGATCGAGGGGAGGGGGACAAGACGAAGGCAAAAATCCGGACATGGGGAAGAGAGTAAAAGGATGCAGAGGATATAAAAATGGCTCATAGGAGACCACATTCTCGCAGATGCAGTTGGAGAAGAATATCCTGTATGGCGCTGAGGACGACTAAGAATAGCAAATGTCAGCGTTTCATCCAGGTGGAGGTGGGGGAACTAGACGGCTTACATTTGATCTGCTGCGTGTCGGTCGCGCAGGTATAGTGGGCGTAGATCTGCTTTGTTGCTGCGCTTTGGTTGAGGGAAACAAAGCGATGCAAGAGGTAGTCGCAGGCGGCATCATAGTTGTCTCCACCGGTGTAGTCGGGGAAGTAGTCCCCTAGTGGTGACCTTGGGAGCTTCTCGGCGAAGAGGTCAATCTTGTTGAGGAACAGAATCTGAAAAGGAACTCGATTAATGACGGGGAGTCGGCCTTCGGCAAAGGTTGTCTCTTACGATTGATGTTTTTACGAACCANCCGGGAATTACATATTGAGTCGAAGAGCGTCAGGGCTTCTTGCATACGATTCTGCATAGGCTCAGTGAGAACAGGCACTAGCGGGGGAAGGGAAGGAGAAACATACGACGCTCTCATCTTCATACAGCATCTGGTCATACTCGCTCAAGCTGACCAGGAACACCAAAGCCGTAACATTCTCGAAACAATGTATCCACTTCTTCCGCTCGCTTCTCTGCCCTCCAACGTCGAACAGTTTATACGTAAGTTCTCCAACCTTGAAGGTAGTTTCCGTTATACCCGTGGTCTTCACTCGACTGCGGAGGATGTCTTGGTCTGTCGGCATGTACCCCGGAGCAGCCATCCTGTCCATGGCGTTGAAGTAGTAAATGGCGGAGTCGTTGAGCTGGAACTCTCTTGACCGACGAACCGCCTCCTTGACACCGGGATCACGCCACAGGCCCCGGATGGCGTCCCCAACGTCCCGAGGGAGGATATCGACCTCGACCTGAAGCGGTAGCGCCATGATAATTGAACGGCGAGCATCGTTTTGTGGAGCCAAAGCGATGTCGAGCTGGGGCATGGCCTCAAGAATGGCTCTGAAAAGCTTCGGTTCAGCTGGGCTGCAGGGTCGGGTGCGATAAAGAAGACTTACCGCATGGACTGGATGGTATTCGAGAAGATGATTTCCTTATAGGATTCTCGCTCTTGCTCGTTGTAACCGCCGTGGTGGATGAGCTTCATTTGCTTCAGAACCGTTGACTAAAGATGATCCGAGGCCGAGGCCGTCAGCAAAAATCCACGCCCTCCCAGTTTCTGCACTGGGGGGTTGGGGGAAGAGGGTAACACACCTTGCCCGACTCTCCAGCTCCCAGCAGCAACATCTTAATTTCATTCTTCGCCATCATCCTGTCCCGCTTCAATTGGTTCTCAATCTCATCGTTGCCTGCAAGGCGTGATGAGTAATTAGAACTGGGCAATAGCTGGAAAGAGCGTAGGCAGACTTACGGGCCTTGGCCTCGTCGTCGACACCGGTAGATTGAACGCAACCCATTATAGTCGAAGAGTAAGAGTTTTTGAAGAATTAGAAAAGGCGAAAAAGCGAATGCTTTGTAGACGAGCAAGCGTTGAAGCTGTCCTCTGAGCGCGCTGAATACGAGTAAAAGGTGGTCCCTGGAGCGTCGTCGACGACGGCGGCGGCGGTGGCGGCGGTGATGGAGGTGGTGGGAGGAGGGAGGAGGAAAAAGCGAAGGGGGAGTTGGGTGATTGATGGGAGCACAAGAAGAAGGTCAGACAACCAAATAAAAAATTCCCAAAAGCGATCAAAAACAAACAAAACGTAACCAAGCCCTCCCTGCTTACGTGATGGCTTTTTGCAGGCTCTTCTTTCACGCGCACGCCCGCACTTTCCTCCCGACCGACTTTATACACTTTTTTTCAACTCTTGCAATGAAACATTGGATCATTTTCTCCAAGACTCGCAGACCGGTATGCATACGGACCGGGCCACCTACGATGGCGTCGGTCGTCGACAAATTGAGTCAAATCATGAGAGCACCGTCTTTACCTCAACTGCTGATTCTGCCTTATTACAAGGCTAGTCGATGTGTCTTCGCGTCCATAATTGCATAGTAACCGCGGCTCCCGGTAAATTACCAGGCAAGTTCTAGCTTCAGCCTTGGCGTGAAGACGCCTTTCATCTAAATCAGGTACAAGAGCCCAGACTTGTGCTGACTGTCACTTTGTATCCGTCCGTAACCGATTGACTGAACGAGAAACTTGTCTCTGCTCGGGCCCTCTCAGCACGGAGGTACGTATGCATGAGACGGACGGACGGATGAACGGACAGTCGTTTGGACGCCGCCCACTGACAGAGACAACACAGCATGTCACCAAAATTAACTTGCAGATGAAACCGCCCCACCCCCATACGGCGCCATGCCAGGCGCTTACCCGCTGTCCCGTTCCTCGTCGCACTTCCGAGGTTTCAGGTAGACTTTTTTTGACACCTTCGTGCAAAGATCTGACATATTCACAGAGATTATAGAGTTTCTTGCCAGACAGGCCGAAAACTGGGTATACGACCGCATGCTTCTCGATCTCAGGGCGTGTTCAAGACTTATCAATGGCGCACAAGCATGCCGCCACCATTGCGCTGTGTAGTAAAGTATACATACCACTTTCGAACGGAATGGATTCCGGCCTCGTCATCACCGCCATAAACTCCTGGATAGCGTAAGAAGAGCTCATTGACCCCACTTTTTCTGAGATTTACACATGCCTCAAGTGCAGTGGACAAGGAATGAGTGCGCCCGATTACCAGGCTGGTGTAAACCGAGTGCAGTAATAGATTAGTCCAGGGCTTGGTCTCCCACACGCCGGTCTCGGGCCTCCATAGAAGTGAGCCAAGTTCGGCACAGCCGCGTCCTTCAAGGGACCCCCTGGAGTCGCTCCTGGCGGGCACTAAATTATTCTCCTCGGAGTTCAAGCACCTTCACAAGTACGAATATCTCCAGGACGCTACCCAGCGCATCTGAACCGTCGGGGTGCTTGCTATTTAGGTGAAAAAGCGATCCACGCTTCGCTTGCTGGCTTAGACGGCCATTAGACCTAAGCCAAGCCTTTGATTTGCACATCAACGTGCTGACCTGAGTGTGAGTATCCTCCCATAAAATAGATGGGTGAACTAACAACCATGTGCATGAAGCTAGTCTTAACCAAGCACTCACAAAGTTGAAGTCAAAGAAACCTCTTAGGGGACCGTTTCTAAGTTGCTTAGGGGACCGGGCATCACGGAGGAGCAAACTCCACCCAGCTCGGCGCCAGTCCTCGCCAGTCTCTTTCCTCAAGCTTTCCATGTCGCCTCTTGATCTCCCGAACGAAATTCTACTTGCTATCATCTCCCATGCAAGCAAAGCGACCCTAATACAGCTTCTGCTTGTCTCAAAACGCCTCTGTGTCCTCACCGAACCTTTCCTCTATCATGATGTTGATCTGACCAACGACCCGCGAATGGTTGAACTTTTCAATGCAAAAGTCTCGGCTGACATGGGACACCAACATCTCTCAGCTCGCGTTCACTCACTCAGGGTCTCTCATGTTGTGCGCATCCTTTCGATCTTTCCTTCCCTCGTCAACCTGCGTCGACTTGCAGCCACTAGCCCGTATGATCTCTTCGTGCTCCCACCCGATTTCTACACAATAGCACTTAACTCTATCAGCGGCCTGACACACATCGAATGGCTGCATCATCCAGGCAATACCCCTGCATTTTTCCAGTTTGTCACGTCTCAGAGGTCGCTGCGGTATCTGCGTTTCCTCTGCCTCAGCCAACCGTGGCCGTACTCCGACATCGAGAGAACCACTATTCCAAGCGATAGCTTGCAGTGCTTACAGACCTTGGTCACGCGCCCACAGCTTGCGGATAAACTACTTCCTGGGCGAACAATCCGGCACCTGGACATCGACTCGGAGGGTGTTCGGCTCCCCAGTAGCATAGCCAGATTCTCCACGCCGCTCGAAAGCCTACGTATCGGCATGAACGGCATTGGTATCTTGAACGATGGCGACTTTTTTNAATATCCATTATCTTGAGATTTATGCTATCAATGTGAGTCCGAGTCCACGATCGAATTCGTACCGCCTAATGCCAACATGGTTTTATTATAACCACAGAGTGTCTTGTCTCTTGAAGAGCTCGTTGGGCACGTCCAACGTTTCCCTTGGGAGAAACTTGAATGTGTACAGTATGTCATGTCTACCGGGGCGCTGCGCGGTCCCAAGCTGCCACTGAGTAGCCAGACGGCTCAGCGACTCGACCACTTCCCAAAGCTGCGTCGCCTCAGAGTCATTAAGAAGCTTCGGGTTTCGGAGGTCTGGCGTAGTCGAGGCGGCTGGGTAACAACCTTAGGAAGCTATTCCGGGAAGACAGAGCCGTGGGTTATGTGGTGGCAAGGTAATTAACTTCTTTGGGGCCGTTGATTACCATTTTCGGTACTGATTCTTTCCCTCAGAGCTCTGCTAGTAATACAGCACACTTTTCCTTCTTTCCCAACAACGGTCACAAGCCTCTCATGTCACCGCCCGTCAACGTTGATTGAGGTCCCTTGGCGCACCCTGACCCCAAGGCTGTGTACCGCAGTCAACGTCAATCTCCTGCGCTCATCACGACCACGTTCGCATGTCGTGTCTGCGATAGCGTACTTATACAGACCCTCTCCAAGGGTATTCCACAAATAACAAACCACCCATGTCTACCACTCTCCGCGATCTCATCGGCCGTCTCTTCGCCGGACGCAAACCCGCCTATACAACATCCCTCTTGGGGCTCGACTGCGGTGGGAAGACAACACTGCTTTACAAGATCAAAACCGGAAATGTCGTTCAGACTATCCCGTCGATTGGATTTAACGTCGAAGAAGTTTCGTGTCCGACGCTGGATGGACAGTCCCTACACACGACCATGTGGGATATTGGTCTTGGATGCGGGGGGATCACGTATATGGCGCGATTGATCTCTTTTTGGATTGAAAACACGAACGCGATTGTTTGGGTGGTGGATAGTGCTGACAAGGAACGTCTAGAGGAAAGCGTAACGATGATGAGCTTCCTCTTGACCACGACCAATTTCCAGAACACAGTTCCCGTTCTTGTGTCCGTCTTCCACCTTAACCTTCCATTCACATGTCGCTTATCGTTGATTTCGTATGCTTAGACTGGCAAATAAACGCGACTTGCCAACCGCAATGCCACTTGATGCTATCCGCCAAGCGTTTGCCCCTGCCTTGTCTGGCCGTCCCTTCGCCGTGTTCCAGTGCTCCTGCTTGGAGGACTACGAGAAGAGTGGGCTATCAGAGGCGTTCTACTGGCTTAAACTCGTCTTAGAGTCCCCGAACGCGCTAAACCCCCATGCTGAAATCCCAGGACAACCTGCTGGACAGCTTGTCAACTCTGACGGAATAGCAAGACCAACAGCGGATGCACTGGCCGATAAACTCGAATCTTGGGTTTCTCGTGCTTTGAGCGATGAACCAGGCGACGCGTTTATCGAGAAGTTCCACTCTCTGAGCCTACCGTCGTGGGACCACTACGCTCACATACGGATCGCATATGTGTTGTTGACGAAGTACGGTCGTCAAAAAGGTACGTCCTCCTTGAATTCCGAGCCCTTGTGTAGCTGATCAACTCTTCTACAGGCAAGGATATGATTTTCGACGGCATAGAACGGTACATCCGTGAAAGCCCTCAGACCACTGGCCGAACTTTCCACTTCACCATGACGTACTTCTGGGTCCAGCTTGTCCATTTCGGTATTCAAAGCATGCCTAAGGACGAGACCAGCTCCATGATTGTTTCTCCGCGTGACTCTCAAATAACACTGGCCACTCCGGATACTGCTGAGAAGACAGAAACCAAAGCTGCCTCTGATGTAGCTGAATTCGTTCAATTCCTGGTTCTCAACCCATACGTCGTTGACGGGAGCGCTTGGTCGAATTACTACACCAAGGAGGTGTTGATGTCGCCAGGCGCAAAGGCCGCAATGGTACTTCCGGACAAGAAGCCGTTACCGAATCTCGTATCTCGAGACGTAGTGTAAGATATGTAATGGTATGTACATCTTCCATCTCTTCATCTTATGTACTCTAGATATGGGCCTCTTTCAATGGTCCTCAAACCCATCCCTTGCTTGTACTTGCCACCAAAAATCCAATGTACTCGTTACACTCTGCTGGATCGACCGTGACTCTCCTCGAATGCCCTCGGGTTTGATGAAGTGGTAAAGCATCATCGGAGAAGGTGTGCCCACCATCTGTGTCTTACTGCATTGTACAGCAAGAAGGCGGAGTGATGGAAGTAACTCGAAGATGATTGAGGCATCTGCTGAATGAATGTTGATCGTGCCTCGCGATCTATAGAAGAACGAGATATTAAGAGATTCGATGGGGAAGCGAGAAAGCGGGCGGAGTAGCTTCGCGATTTGCCCAAAGTTCAACTCGTTCTATCATGACAGGGTAATCAAATGTGAAGAGCGTGTCAAGGAGGTAAATGTGCTCGATATTGCATGCTCTCTCACCCTGGGGCAATACACCTTGAGATCTTTCACTTCCGGAAAGTGTGTGACAGCTTCGACGACCTTCTCAAAGTTCTCGCCGAGGCATTTGAGGGTTTCTATACTTGGGTATCGCGTGAGGATATTTAGATGATGGGTTTGGGGTCTGGTGGCATGGGGCGGGAGGCGACCGATGTTGAGGTGTAGATTGCGAACGTGACGTCCTGGAAGGACGGCCTTGGCCAACTTGACATCGCAAATGAGAGTCCGAAGTAGGGGCAGGGCAGACGTTGGTGGTTCGGGGAAGTCGTGTTCGTTGGTTAGGGGGCTAATATGCTGAACATGAAGGTAGCCCAAGTCCGTTTGGGAAGACAAGAAGGTTGTGAACCCGGCGATATCGCTGATCTGATGACACCAGACCAGAGATATGAGATGTGTGATTGGCTTGAGAGATGAGAAAAGGCCGATTGGTTCAAACTGAACGGAGGCGTATGAATGGGCCACAATAAGGCGGCGAAGATTTATGAAAAGAGGAAGCATGGTCTGCATCTTTGAGAGATTGGGAACTTCGATGGACTTGACATGAGACGCGAGGCGAGGATTTCGGTGAATAAGCCTCCCCTTGAGCTTGTCGATTCGGCTGTCGAGCAAGTCTTTACTACGTCTGGGAGCATAAAACTTGATCTCATGATAGAGAAATGGCTCTACCAGAGAATGGAGAAAACGCGAGGTGCGCAGAAGACTCAGAAAACCTTTCCTGTCGACATATCGGAAGATGATGAGGTAGATCTCGTGGGGGAACTGTTCAAAGCGCATAAGTTGGCGCGAACGAGCAGCTGTCCGCGCCAGGCTCAGACTTGAAATTGCAAATATTCCTGGTATTTGCCGAACGCCCCTAAGGATACTACAGGAGGACGATCAACGGACAGGAAAGCGCCAACAATGAAACGCATACGTGACAACGGGCTCAGACTTGATAAACTTGCCACCAAAGGTCAACACAGTCGGACATGGCCTCTTTAGACTGGCGAAGCCATGTCGGGTCAACTTCTTCATCGGAGTTCCCTCTGAAGTAGCGATACAACTTCATTGGGGCCGCGTGACCCATCAGTGCACCCACACGACCACACTGAATTTCCAAGACACGAAGCGAGGGGATCAAGCTGAAAGCCACCGAGCTATTCTCATGGATACTCAAACTCGGGTTATCGCCTATCGAGAAAGTAGTGGTGAAGGAGATATTGAGGGTCTTGACAGTCGTCTGGCTGAGGGGGCGAAGAAGATCCAATATCTGGGTGTACTTTAGTTGGTTCTTATTTTCAACGAGGTCAGTCCTTGCCTGTATACGCTGATGCTGATCTAACCTTATAAGAATAGATCTTTAGGGTGTCCAGTTTCGGGAAATGAGTAGCCGCTTTGATGAGTTCCTCGAAGCTATGTCCAATGCCAGCAAGGGTGCTGACACTATCGTACTGCGCCATCAAGTCGATCAACGAACTTTGATCGAGGTTGAGCACGACGGTGTCTACGAGGCGTCCTGGAAGGATAACGCTGGCTGGTTGAACACCGGCGACAAGAGTACGTAGTGAAGGTAAGGCAAGGGGAGGTATCTCAGGCAAGGAAGTCCCGAAGCTCGGGATGTCGAGGTATTTTAAGGATGGTTGCGACGCCAAAAAGCCCACAAAACCAGCAGCATCGTGAAGAGGATTACGCCAGGTGAGTCGCCTGAGATCCTGAATGGGTTTCAATCTTTGAAAGACGCCATTTTGCTCGATTGCGGTGGTGAACCTCCGAGTGACTGCAAGACGACGTAGATTGATGAATAAAGGGAGGATGGAGTGAATCTTGTGCAGATTCGGTATTTGAATGGACTCGACAAGAAGGGCAAGTTTCGGTTTTTGGTATAATATCGTTCGCTTCAGCCTGTCGATACGAGCACCAGTCTTGTCAAGCCTGATGTTGTCAAGGACGATTTCGCAGTAGAGGTATGGTTCTGAAATAGAGTGGAAAAAGTGAGAAGTAACCATGAGGGTAAGCAAGCTGGCTTTATCGTCGATAGAAGCAACGATCAAGAGTAAGATCTCATGAGGGAACAACTTTAGATGCATCGTGATGATGGCGTTGAACAAACTTCCGAACCTACAGCCATCTTGCCTTTTGGGGGTTTCACGCATCACAGAAGCCCCTTTCTAAGTTCGCAGGAGAAATGGTATGTACCTCAGAAAGTGAAATAAACAAAGCAACGCCGAACGACATTGCGATCCCAAACTTAAAAAGGATCAAATTATGAGTTGAAAGCTATGCGTTGAAAGGAAACGAACAGACTATAGTACAAAAGTCTATGCCGAAGGTTACAGGGGCTGGTCACGATAATATACGTCAACCTTGTCGCCGAAATATGCAGAATATCCACGAGGAGAGGCTGGTGAGATTGGTGAGCCAGTGTTTGTGCTGGACTCAGATTTAGCCATGGAGAATCGTGGAACATGTCGAGAATGTGGAAGACTGGGTTCGTAATCTTCGCGAGAGATGGATGGAGTTCGGGTGTTGCCCTGTAGTGATGATGGTCTGGGAGTGTTGCGAGGCATGAGTGAAAGAGGGAGCATGACCGTAGGAGGTCCAGAAGTCGAGGGGGAAGCACTGGAAGAGCTAGATGAGTCAACAGGGTTGATGGAGCTCATCCGCGTCGTAAATGTATGTTGGGTAGGAGGATCTATGAGATGTGCAAGTGAGTATCAGCAGCCGGCCAGGTGACCAACAACAGAGGCCCACCTGGATCAGGATCAATTTCATCTCTTGCACTCGGAGATCCCTGCTGTGTTTGCTTGCGCTTCCGCCACCAGACTAAGCCGAGGAATAACACGACACACAGGAAGACAACACCGCCGGTGACGCTACCGACAATGGCACCCACAGGAGTATCGGCGTGTGGATATACAAGGGGAGGGACGTCCCAAGGATGCATGTCTGTTGAGGAAAGCCTCGGCATTACCGTCACGTTGTCAAATGTAGCCGAATAAACGACATAATCCAGCATGAAAGACTGCTCTCCCGCGACTTCAGTTAATACGATGACAAGTGTATGGTTCCCCGGCGGTAGGTCGGTATGGAAGAAAGGATAGTTGGGTTGGTCAGTGTACCGATGACCAGGACCCTCTGAGTCAATAGTGACCATTGTAGGTTTGGAACCATCAACGATGTAGGCGGTGGAGACACGACCAGAGAGTTTCCATTGAACGATGCCGTACACAGACACAGATGAACCTAGTCGGAAGGAGTATCTTTAAGCTGTTGATGTCCGCGAAAAGATATAGCCCACCTGTAAATAAGAGAACTGCCCGATCCCCAACAGTTTTCGACTGACGCAAAGTTCCTCCTTGAGCCGGCTGCTCTAATCCATCACCGGTATCAAATGCCTGGTCTTGAATAGTGACCCAATCACCCGTGTAATTCATTGACGGCGATTTGTCGTCTACCATGAGTGTGCGTCCTTGCAGGGGAGTGCTAGGACTCGGTGTTATCACAATGTAATCCAGGTAGACGCGTGCCGCAAATGATAACGAGAGAGCATGTCGGCTCTCCGAGAGATCGCCCAAGCGAAACCAAGATTGGTATGTTTGCGGAAGGAGAGCAAGGGAAGTGTATGACGGCGGTCCGTCGTCCAGACTCGAAACCACCTTACCATCTCCATGGCCAAAGCATGCGATAGATGTCCCTACAAAACATCATCTCAACAATATGTCAAACAAAAGCACTGCAACGCACCGCTGAACTCTAGCTCTATTGTAGCATTACTCTGCCCCATGACCGAATACACATACGTCCCACCATACCATATCGGTTCTTCGAGCAGCGGCGACCACTGTTCATTGTACTTGATATTTGGGTCGGTGTTGTCGACGATGAGGGTGACGCCGTCGAAGGTGGCCGCCATCGTACATGGTGAGTGTGCGCAAAGGAAGCTGGGGTTGTGTGAGGCACTGGGCACGCCAGGCGCTGCGAGGTTTTCGGATTACAGGGACGACTTTAGGAAAACGTGTCCGTGTCACCAACCAATGACATGATACATAGTGATTCATTTTTGTAAACTGATGTCACCCTGTTCCATAACGGTCTAGGTCCATGGATATTGATAGTACGAAGTTCACTGTAAACTCAGCGCGTCGAGAAACGTCTGTGGATCCTCCCAATGAACCTGATGGGAAAGCGTGTATTGACGAGAAGAGTGTAACAGGGTAGGCGAAGTACGTACGCGGTGGTTCGCCTCTGCAATGGAAACAAATTTCATAGGTCGTGTCCGTGCACCGTGGGCGGTGTGCTTTCTGAGTGTCCCCTCAATTTCATGGGCAGCCCAGATTGCATGCCAACAGGACCTTCGGCAAGTGACGTAAATGATCTCCAAGTTTGGAAAATGGACGTTCGCAAGTCCCTCATTGAAAAGACATCTCGTGGCCATTTTCCTTACTGTAGGTTGCATCGGACCTGTGAACCTGGAACATTCTTCATCTCAGGAATGACTGAAATAGAACGGAATGACTTACCAGAATGTTTCCGACCTCATCGCAACGTCCAGGCTAACAGAACGGTTCTGGTCTTCTTGACTTAGTACCGTCATTCGTCCAGTACTCTTGCGCCCATCCAAATCATTGATGGAACCTGACCAGTTCTCCGGGACATCAAAATACGAGCTGACCCATTCACCAAAACTACGATATACTTCTTCATGGGGCTTGGAGTCCAATTCTGACCAAATATTATAGATGGAGGTATCGCCAGGCAGCTCCATCCCAAAGGCAAGGTACGGTGGGTCTGTGTTCTTATTCAGCGATGATAATGGGAATGGGTGCAACTGCGCTTACCATATAGCACCAGGGATCTGACGTAGCGCGTGAGTGCATCATGGCATCGAGGTGGTAGCGCTGTGGGGTAGGCAAACAACGACAAAACTGAGGCGACGCCCATCGACCAACCAACAACAACCACGCCGCCAGTCCCATGACCTCCGGGTAATGGAATATCATTCAAGTTGATGAACTCGGTGATGAAGTGGGCCAACTGGACGGAAGTGCGTTGAAGCACAGCTTCCTGCCCCAACTTGAGGTCAGCTAATTCATCATCAGTATACCTAGTTGTGCCAGGATAGTCTCTGCGATTAAGAGCAACCGTTCGAAGACGGTTCTTTCCCGCTATTTCGTGAACCCTGTCAAAAGATCCTGATCCGAGAGTTTGTCACTGGGAGACGAAAATTCTGATGATCATCCACTTACGGGCATTCACAACACTTCCGTGAACCAAAATGAGGGTAGTATAGTCTTTGCATCCCGCGACGGGACCACTATCGATGTAATAGACATCATTTCCATCTGGTAAATGTAGGGTGGTAGCGATGGTCGCCATAGCGTAAGAAGAGGGAGCTGGCAGCGTGTAAGTGACCGTTGAAAATCAATCTGGAAGGCGAAGCTCACCTATAGAGCCGTCCTGTTGACAATAACACGGTCAGGGTAAGTGACCCACAATGAGAACAATTTCCAGACGACGGCAACACTGTTAAAAATAGTGTATATTTCCCACTTGTGAGAACCAATGCGAAAACGGGGGTTTCAGGCCCACGTTTGACACATTGGCATTTGTACAGAGCTCTACAGTTCCTCGATCCATAGAGTAGAGTAGGGATAGAAGTTTCAGTCCTCGGGAGGCTGGTCACGTCAGTTAGGTCCCCGCTGAAAAACTACCTCTGACCGCGTCCAAGAACAATTCAGGATTATCATAATGAACCTGTGAAGGAAATTGGAAAAAACAATTTAAGCATGCAGTAGGCTATCTCGATGCTCACGAAGTGATTTGCTTCTTCAAGGGTTTTGAAGTACATGGGTCGCACTTTAATACCATCGGCTTCGTATTCTTGGTAGATTCGCTGAGCTTCATGAGTGGCCCAAACCGTATGCCAACAAGACTTCAAGCACGATATGTAAATGATGTCAATATTCGGGAGGTGTTCCTTGGCCATTTTCTCATCGTAGAGACACCGCGTAACGAAACCTTTGATTTGGGGTAGCATCGGTGGAGTCCAGCTGAGAAACACATGAGGAGATTGATCTCACAAAATAGCACAAACTTACATATGCATCTCCGATCGCAGAGTCGCAATGATGTCGAAATAGCGCTGGTGTTCGTCCTCGGTCCATTGGTCGGTAGTGGCACGCTCCGTTCGCTTGCGAAAATCCAACGCACTCAAGTCTCCGGCCCAATTCTTGGGAATCTCGTAGTAAGAGCTGACCCAATGTTTGAAGTTGATAACCAGCTCCTCCGGAGTCTTGCAGTCGGGGTCACGCCAAGGATCGTATGTCGCTGAGTGTTTGGGAAGGTAGAGACCGAGAGCGAAGTAGGGGGGATCTGAAAAGAGTCAGCAAATCAGCGCGCTCCAAGGGGTACAAGAGCGAAGCTCACCATACAAGATGAGACGTGTTACATATTGACGAAGTATTTTGCATGTCATCGGAGGTATCCCACTAGAGCCTTCCAACCACAGCATACTCGGAAGAGCACCAGAAGACCACCCGACTACAATCACGCCGCCAGTAACTCGCGCTTGATCAGGAAGCGGGATGTCGTTCTCTTGCACGAAGTAGGCAACGAAGTGCGCCATCGTGATGGCCGCAGCGTGGAGGAATGCAGGCCGACCATTTTTGAGATCGTCAAGTTCTGGATCCGCATAAGCCGTTGAACCGCCATAATCTCTGCGGTTCAGGGCCACTGTGCGGTAATTGCGGCTTGCTGAAAATTCATGCACCCTTTCGAAGCTATCTGTGAAGCGCACAAAGTTTTTGGGATGACTGAAATCATATTCCGAGCACACCGACGCGAAGGTAGTAGAGTACATACGTGAGTTGAAACCACTGCCATGCACAATGACAGCCGTCGTATAGTCTGACGAGTTTGGAACGGGCCCACTGTCGGTATAGAAAATTTCGTTTCCATCGGGTAAACTGAGCGTTCTTGATGTAAAAGACATGGGGCGGGAAGCAAAAAGGTTCTTGATGATTCGCCTTGACAATAGCTAAGTAAACACCCTGACCGTGTGAGACATGGATGCGAGCGCGGAATCAAAATCAGAACCGGCGGCAAAGCTAATCAACGTCAACTAGCACTCTACGCGACATGATGTCTGCGATAAGTCAGATCAAGGAACCCAGCGGGGTCGTCCAAGGGGAACTGTTGGTTGGATCAAAATAAATCGATCACATGAGAGTGATCACTTACATAGTAATTCGCTTGCGGGACGTTGACGAACTCACCATCCGTCCCTCCTGTTCGCGTCGAAGGTAGTTATAGGCTCTCAGCTTCGACCGCTGTCCATATGTATAGCCACATAGCCCGTTGAAGCATCTGAGCTGAACACGGGAAAGAACGTAGAACGTTCTGAATTTACTCCCCGTTGTACAGGCAGCTGTGAGTAGCCTGGGTTAATCACAGCTGCAGAATGGTCAGGAAGGGGTTGTTCAAGTGTAGATTGGTATATATACGTACGCTGTAAGTGGGCATGTTATCATGACAGCCTGGGGTTGTGAAAGCAACGCAGGTCTTCCTTAGTCACTGCGTTTAAAGGCAGAGTATCCGGATTGTGATCCCATCCCCCAGGTGGGGGCCCGTAGTAGAAGCTCGCTCACAGCTTGAGCGTCTTCGCCGGGTCCCTTCACCAGAACAGCGTCGGTCCACGACGGGCCTGCTTTCTCCTGTCCAAGTGCAGGACCAAGACCGAAGATGACACTCGCATCTGTTTCGCAACTTTCGCTTGAGTAGAGGAGTAATGTTTACATAGAAATAGAAAGCACTTACCATATATAGGTTTAAGTATGACTCCGACTCACCGTACGCCCTCTCGGGCAGGAGTGGTCAGAGAGGAGAGAAACTATCATCCCCCTGGAACAACCAGATATGACTCTTCCCCAAGGTGTCGCTTGCACGAAGAATGTAATTATCTTCAACGAAGACGACAAGAAACTGGGCAAGGCAGGTTGAGAGTACTGACGAATTTCATTCTTGGCAGCCGTCTGAACTAGGAAACTGTCTGCGGTTTATGCATGCAGTGTGTATTGTATGCTCGTGCGAGACTGTGGATGGTTTCGATGTAAGTATTCTGGACTGTTTCAATTTGGAAATGAACAATCTTGGTAGGCGTCGCAACGTTTGGCGACGCGTTCAAGCTGACACGATCACGTGCGCGCGGATACAGGAGAAAGGAGGTAACAGGAGGCCCCACCTTAACCTGGTCAGACGCCTGTCAGAAAGTTCTGCCAACTACAAGGCATTCAGCGTTAGTGAGTTCCGCATGCGTCCATCCCAGGAGATTCGAGAAACTATGAGCTTCAGCTCGTGGCTCCAAGTTATGCCCGTGACTTAGCGTGGTGGATGTGGTTCCCGTAGCGTAAGAAGAAGGAGCTAGAAGTGTGTGACGGGGACGATGGAATTGGGAGCCAGCCTGGGATATAAGTCTCACCAAAAGAGTTGTCCTGCTCAAAATAACATGATCAGGGTAGGCAACCTAGGATGACTGCACTTTCGGCCAATGTCGGTCCATGAAATGTCATAACTGGTGCGATGAATGGAAATCTCAGTGAAGCGAGTGCTTGTTATTTATGTGAGTATTATATAACAAGCTTTGAAGTTCTTAGTTTTATAAGATTATGTCTTCAGCTTCACGTAGGTCGATCATGTAGGGCTGTTCCCCGCAGATAGGTGACCTCTAGCTGCGTCCAGAAACAATCCTGGATCATCATAATGGACCTGCGGAGGTCGTCAAAAATAATGCAAGATATACGTTGAAAAGATCTCATCACGTACAAAATGATTGGCCCCTTCGAGGGCTATGAAGCGCATGGGCCGCACTTTGATACCATCAGCTTCGTACTCTTTGTAAATTCGCTGGGCTGCGTGGGTAGCCCAGACTGTATGCCAACAGGATCTCAAGCACGATATATAGACTATATCGATCTTCGGGAGATGTTCCCTGGCCATTTTCTCATCGTAAAGGCAGCGCGTGACGAAGCCCTTGATTTGAGGTAGCATCGGTGGCGTCCAACTGAGAAAGCCTCTGAGTAGGTTCGTCGTGACAATATGCGACTCAAACTTACAGATGAATCTCTGACCGTAAGGATGCAACGATGTCGAAGTAGCGTTCATGTTCATCCTCGGTCCATTTGTCGGTAGTAGCATGAGCAGTTCGCTTTCGGAAGTCCATTGCATTCAAATCTCCTGCCCAATTCTTGGGGATATCGTAATACGAACTGGCCCAAGGTTTGAAGTTCTGAAATAGCTGCTCCGGGGTCTTGCAGTCAGGATCTGACCAAGGGTCGTATGTGATCGAGAGTTTAGGGAGATATAGGCCGAGAGCAATGAAGGGGGGATCTGAACGGATTGAGTCGAACAAGCCATGCCATACATAAAGGGCAAGGACTCACCAAACAAAACCAGACGAGTCACGTATCGATGCAGGATGTTGCAGGTCATTGGAGGAATCCCACTGGTGCCCTCCAGCCATAGCATACCTGGAAGCGCCCCAGAAGACCATCCGACGACGACGACACCTCCGGTGGTTCGAGTTTGACTAGGTAGTGGGAGATGATTCTCTTGCACGAAGCAGGCTACGAAGTGCGCCATTGTGATAGCTGCAGTATGGAGGAATTTAGGCCGCCCATGCGTGAGATCGTCAAGTTCTGAAACTGAATACGCCGTTGAACCACCATAATCTCTACGATTCAGGGCCACGGTGCGGCAATTGCGGCTCACAGAAAATCCGTGCACCTTCTCGAAACTATCTAGGAAACGTGAAATTTTTCAATGGATGAAAGTGCACCAGACACCAACGTAAAGGGACATACGTGAGTTGAAGCCGCTGCCATGCACAATGATTATCGTTGTATAGTCTGACGAGTTTGGAACGGGCCCGCTATCAGTGTAAAAAATATTGTTCCCATCTGGGAGGCTGAGACTTGTCGAGGTAAAAGACATGGACGGGAGCAAAAAGTTCTTGATCATTTGCCTTGACAATAACTAGAGAAATACCCAGACCGTGTGAGACATGCGCGCGAGACGTGTAGGTGCAAAATCAAAATCAAAACTAGCGGCAAGCGTAACTTATCAACTCCGTATCAGCGCGCCATGATATCTGCGATGAGAACAAGGAACCCAGCGGGATCATCAGAGTGGAACTGCGAGTTTCATCAGAAGCCATCAATCATTCAGGAGTAACCACCTACGAAATGGTTCGCTTGAGGGAGGTTGATGAACTTGATCAGTCGTCCACCGTTATGTTCTTGCTTGTGATGGGTGCATAGCCTTTCGGCTTCGAAGGTTGCCCATACACATAGCCACACGGACCTGTGGCAGCTTATGTAGCTAACCGGGGAAAGAACGTCCTGGATAGCTCCCCGTTGTACAGGCAGTTGTGAGTAGCCTGCTGCATGATACGAGGATCACGACTGCAGTTTCATCAAGACCGGGTCATAGCAGCGTATATTGATATACACACACATGGGCGAATCTGCTTTCATGACGGACTCATGATTGTAAAAGCGGCGCAAATCTTCATCGGTCCAGCTGTCTAGAGACGTGCGGTCGCTGCGTTTGAGGTGGGAAGAAGGCAAGGTATCCGGATTCCCATCCCATCCTGGAGGTGGCGGCTCAAAGTAGGAGCTCACCCACGATTTAAACACGTTCAATCCTGTCACCAACGTAGTGTCGGTCCAGAGAGTGAGACGCGCGTTCAATCCGACACGCCGGGGACTCTGTTGCCACTGCGTTGACCTTGTCCTTAGCTAGGCTTTGGTTCTGCTCGCGGGCTCGCAGAGGCCTACCACGCACTAAGACTTTCCAGCGCCTCTTCAGCGCTTGGCCTGTCCTGCGGTTCACGCTGCGCCAACCATTGGCTGAAGTTAACGAGTTCTTCATAGTGGTCCACTTGCTGGACGTCTGATTCGAGTAGAATACCGATGAGATTCCCGATTCCCCATACATCTGCTTTACGAGGGTCGAATGAGGACGGAGAAGGGGTCGGATCATTTTCATCCAGCTCTTCCCATACATACCATGCACACACTTCGGGTGGTGCGTAGCGATGGGTACCGACGGCAGCGCTTACGCCAGGCTTCTTGAAAGCGCCGTGCATCGTCCAGCCAAGGTCAAGGATCGTCAAACGGGAAGTTGTGTGGTCAAAAGCGACATTCTCGGGTTTGATGTCGAGGTGGAAAAAATGGTGGGAATGGAGGAAAGCAATGGCTTCACAAAGCTGAACAGCTATATTGTGTATAGCCCCTCCACAAAGTCGCGCGCGAGCCCACGAAGGATGTACCGAAGTTAAGAAGAGATCGGCTCCGTAATCCAGCATGGTGATGAGATATTGGTCTGGTGAAAGCAAGAACGGTTCGATGACAAGGGTGGCAATGTGGTGTGCGTCGCAGTTCAAGCTTTGGAGAGCTTTGAAGGTGTTCAGCTCCGGTTCGTGCACCAATTTGCACCATACACGTTGCGATGTTTCGCCCATCACTGTGGGCATGGACTTATATCCCTCCAGCGGATATCGTTAGTATATCAAGGTTATATCCGACTTGAAAATCAGATAAGTTATCCAATGATATTTGAGGGTTCTCATGATTATGAATCCCAATAAGGGAGGCGATTATATTGTGAGGATAGTTTCAATATGCGCAGTGAGTTTATTTGGAGTTTATGCTGATTATATTGTGATCGACTCGGACCTGCCAAGATGCAGGGAGGCCAGGGATCCAGGTTTACCCTGCACACGCGTCGAGCCTACCCTTCCCTTTGACATCCGAAGCCACATACCTTGTTCTTCCCCCTTCCTCTCAGTTCTCCACTGCCGAGCCTATCATAGCCTATCGGGCTCGTCAACTCAGTAAACGTCCTGAAGACATTGAGACCGTGCCCATTAAAATCTTGAAAAGCCAAATTCGTGTCCTGACTCCTTGCAATTATCGCGGGTGCTCACGCGCTTGATTTGGCGCTCGCTTATCTGTTCCTCCATGTCCACCATGCCGAAACGATACCAACGCATCCAGCCACTCCCTCTCCTCTATGCATCTCGATTCTCGTACCAATACCCCTTCTCCCTCAACGATGATCATCATCATCCAATGCAAGCAGCTTTGCCGCCAGGAGGATGCATGACGCTAAGCGATGGAAGCAAAACATGACCAGTGAGTGTATGAGTCCCTTCGAATCAAGTACGGCATTCCCTCACCCTTGATACTAGACCGCTTCCTCTGCCTTCCCTACCCCCCAATTGCCTGCCGTCACTGCATAAATCCTAGGTCCTAGGCGCGCACCTGCCACCCCCTCCCTCAAATTCAATTTGCCCACCTCGAACTCAGCACCAATCCTGCTCAAAATGCGTCGTAAACCACGACACGCACACGACAAACACGCTGCTATGCTGCGATTGGTGGGAAAACATATATTGGGTGTTGAAACTGGGTGTCACAGGCAAGTACCTATGACTACTCTTCATATGGTACGTTCCTCCTTCTCTCAGACACGCACAGATGACTTACCTACACTTTAGCACGCTATTCCGCTGACTTTTTTGGAATTTCCACCGTTCCCAAGGCTCTGCGCCCCCAGTGGTCAAGCGGCACCTTCTTCCTTCCCCACTCCCTGTTCCCCACAAATAATCAAGACTTTGATTCTGAACTTGAACGAAGCGAGCTACAGCAAGATTATCAGTACATTACCAACATACCTCAAGGGCAGGACGAACAATGCCATCATTCTGGATACCCACCCCCTCCCGCTCCCCCAGAACAGCAACTCCCGAAATTGAAGCTTCAACCATGAATGAGACGCGCTAGAGGACATCCATGAGCACGTAAACACGACTGTAGGAGATAGAGTCGAACCATGCAGCCTTTGTCGAGCCGTTTGAGGGGATAGGTTCCGCCGGCTATGTAGAAAATCGAAAACGGTTCGTTTTCTTTGGTTTCTTTTGCTTGAAAAAGTTGATAATTGATGTACTGTACTCACCAGTCCTCTTCGCCCTCGCACGAACGCCCTCAACATCAAGTCAAGCCATTCCACCCAATCCAAAGACACAGTCGGTGTAGCGGCCGCGATGAGACAGAGACGATGATGAGTTGGTTGGCTGTGATGTGAGGACAGTCAGAGGTGAGTCGCACGTCCTATTTGTCTTTATCGCGCCCTAGTCCCACCTACTGACACTCACATCGTGCCTCATCCAGTCCTCTCGCCCGCACTGTCGCCGTTCCTGTCCAACTTCCAACATCCTCCAATCCCTCCCCTTCTTTGTGAACCCAACGAGTCGCAGGCGCCATCAAACCGCTCCCCTTCTCGATCGAACACAGCATCCTTCATTCAGATAATCTCAGGGTGGATGTCAAGTGGAAAGGATGTACTGGGCGCGCGTACAGTCAAGGCTACCTACCTACAAACACGATCTAGTACATCTATCTGCCTCTGCATTCGTCTAAATCCCTGACCTATCATCCTAGCACGCTAAACGAGCCCTCTCCCTTCGTCTCTGANGTCGCTCCCTTTCCCTCCTCCATCATCCCCCACTCCCCACCTCCTCCTCCTCCTGCTACCCCGAACCCCACCTCCCGCATACTCGGTTTTCAGTTCGATATCACCCAAGCTAAAGTAGCGTTAGCAAGACATCAACACGATCCCAGAAGCACTAGACGAACCGTTCCGTCGTTGAGGAGATATGCGAGGTCAGAGATTTAATCAGGTATCTGGACAAATAAGGTAAGCAGCGCGTTTTGTTGATGCAGAAGGTTTATCATTGACTTCCTATACTTCCCAGACACCTGCAACGAAGCCTTGGACACTACTGGATGTCGTTTCGGTATGCTCGACACGGTCAGCGGACATGGTCAAGACGGCATCAGGGACGCACTGAATGGAGGTCGTACTGTGCCCTGAGGGTTGAGGGACAAGGCTTCGTTGCAGGTGTCCTTACCCTTGATAAATTTCGTTGAAAGCAACTTGTAGTTCACTAGAGTATTGAGACAAAATAATCAATAATGGAATGAGAGTTGTGATTGAGAAATGAAGAATTACGACTGAGGACTTACCCGATTTGTGAACTTGACCAAGTTGTGGTGGTCAAGATTGCAAAAGCAAGTCTATGCGAAAGTGATGATTTGGTTGATTTGATTAGAAACGAAGTGAAGGACAAGAAAAGAAAGACTTTACCTTGATGGAAGGACTTGAGTTACTGATCGTAATGAGAATCTAGTGAACCGAAAACTAGAAACGCGATGAGTTAGGAATCCTAAAGATGCAAAAGTAAGGGATACTTACCGTTTCGCACTGCACGGTTATGTAGGCTCCGAAATCTAATAGAATGGCAGGGAAGGAGAAATCAGACTCGAAAATTGCGAATGGGAAAGGGATCAAACTTACTGAGTAGAGCAGACATAGTCTTGAAGTCGGTCAAGTGCCGACCGTGAACGTTGACTCTTGAAGCTTGAAGCGCGAAGACGGTCAAGAGTCACATCACTAAATCGAAAGGAGAGTCAGTAAATTATGAGTGGAGCGACTTCAATTGGTGAAATACCTTTGCTACACGATAAGGGGAGTCGGCCACAACCAAATCGAGTCGATGAGGTGGCGGTCAAGAGTGCGAGAATGAGAGGAGAGAGCCGAGAAGAGTGATGAAAGAAGAGATCAGAAACGAAGAGGAGAGAGAGGTAGAAGAGAGGAGGGGAGATGAGAGAGGTTGATGAGTCCTTCAAGCGAAACTTGGGCAGTATTTATAGGATTCAGACCAGGGCCCCATGTGCTTATCGTCGTTTCCGAATAATTGGGACCTTCGAAGCTCAGAAAATACTGAGAGAACCACACAATAACGGCGAACTGCTGAGCGAAGGGGTCTTGGCGCTCAGGGTCTACACCCAAGCCCCCAAAGACGGAGAGCCTTGGAAGCGAGAGAATCGGGCAAGAGGTACGAGGAGGAGAAGGAGTGCAGTGTTCTCCTTGCTGCGTTGTTTCTCTTGCTGTGCTGCTCATCGCTGCTGGTAGCATGCATCAGTCATACAGCGGGCGCCTATCTATGCAGCTGCTACGGAGGATGGATGGTATGGAGGAGGAGAACGACGAAAAACGAGCAGGAGGAAGGGGTATAGGAGTGCTCCTGGTGTCTCAGGAGCTGGTCATCGAGTCGTTTCCTCTTCCTCCCCGCACAATTTCGAGTGTCCCTGACTACTCCCATGCATCTCCAGAGCTATTATACATTTTACTCCAGCGAATGTAGCTACGTTTGATAGACAATCGAGCGAACCAAGTCGAAACACTTGAAACCCCTAACCGCCGGAGTTTCAACTTCATTACCCATATTCGGTAACCATCTACCTCTTGTCCTCCTACCATTACGTTCCCCTCCTCCCCAACATTTTCGACACTCTTGGACACCCTTATCGCAACGCCGAAGCCCTTAGAATCTGTTTCCTCTCACTCACACACTCCTCCTACCCTTTCCATTTTCTTCGGCTGTCTCCACCACTCTCATTTTCACCGCAACCGAAGCACCTACATCGGCTCGATTCTTTTTCAAGCAACTTCAGGGAAGATGAATCCATGTCATGGCAGGGTGCAAGTACACTTCTGTCTTGTTTGGTCCCAACTACGCGCTCACCATGATGTTTATCCAGTTCGCGTCCATTTAATCCCATCCTCGCAAGTCCATCTCTCCTCGTTTTCCTTCAAAGACGACGGCTTTGTAAGTCTCCCTGATTATTCTCTGAGACGAGCCGCTGAATAACGATTTATATACAGATCGACTCCATTTTATCACCCCCCGCGCGTCTCTCTTCCTCCCAATCTCCTTCCTTCACCCTTCGCGTCTTTCAGCAGCGTTTTGAATATTGGTACGTCTAATTTCCCCCGTCTACGCGAAAGAACCGTGTTTAAACGCTGACTATACAGAACGGCTCCAGTTTGTCACCCCCTTCGCCGCTTGACTCCGCGCAGCAAGTGGGAGTTTTCCCATCAAGAATTTCGTTTATTTGAATGGTGAAACCCGGGTAGCGGAGGAATTTGGCTTGTTGGACACGCTGGTGAGTTTCGCTACCTTTGGCTTTGTGTTGGGAAGGCTGACGAACAATATATGGATAGATCGACGCCATTTTATCATACCCGAGAAGTTGCGAGCCCCGGGACATGAAGGAGGGCGGCTAGTCATGAAGGGTGGTCGTCTGGGACCTTTTGTGAGTCTCGTCATCCTCGGTTTCGTGTTTTGATCGCTAACGAACGTTGAGTATACAGATCTGCTGCATTTTATCGTCCCCGATGCTCCTCTTCCCGCCAGCTCGAATTTAGGTCGCAGGATGCGCTAGCAAGGATGAATCCGTGTTGCGTGGGAAGTAGGTATGCCTTCTTCCCTGTCTTTTGCCTTTGGAATTACTAACGGACGTTGACTATACAGATCGACTCCATTTTACCGGTACGTGAGCGAGGTCGGCTAGTCATGGAAGGATTGGTTTCAGAGTTGTTTTCAATGACGTTGGTGCGTTTCCTCATGTTCATTCTCGGAATTAGATGACTCACAAGTCTTGAGTATACAGATCCAGTCCATTTTATCGTCCCCACCGCTCCTTGTCGCCGCCAACTCGAATTCGGTGTCAAGACATGCTCGCAAGGATGAATCCGTGTCGTGTGGGACACAGGTAGCTTTTCCTACGTTTCTTAGAGCCTCGCAACCGCTGAAAAACGATGTCTGTACAGATCAACTCCATTTTTGTCGGTACCATGAAGCTTCAAAATGAAGGAGGGCGGCTAGTCGTGGAAGGCTCGGTTTCGGCGCGACTTTGGTAGGTCACCTCATCTTTGTTTTCGTGTATGACATGTTAACGAGTGTTGTTTATACAGATCGACTCCATTTTATCCGTCTGACGACGCTCGGAGGGAATTTGAAGCATGTGACGGTTTATCCCAATTCTGGTGTGTTCTTTTCGCCGTTTTTTGTAAGGGAATGCTCATGAACATTGACTACACAGAAAGGCTCTATTTTATCAGTCCTACGAAGCTCGGAGGGGACATGAAGGAGGGCGGTTAGTCGTGAGAGACGTCGGGGAAGTCTAGTGGTGTCTCATTTTCTTGTTTCCTTGCACCCGGGTAATGGGGGTTGTATTTTGTTGTGGTAGAGTTACTCTCGCATCTATTCCTTGTAGACTTGATACATTGTACATTTTGGACGGTCACAAATGTACACACTCTTACTTTGAAAGAAAAGCCGAAATGACATGACTTTGGAAAATGGATATATTGGGATACTCAGAAATTTGACTAGATACACTTACGTACCACAGATAGACGGAGGCGAGGGAGAGACAGTCTAGGCAGGCCAAGAGGACGGAAGCGAAGGGGAGACAGTATAGCCAGGCGTAGGTACGTAAGCAGATCACCATTGTTCTCGTCGATCCGGCTACGTGTCCTTGAGTATATATAGAGGGAGGATTGGAGGGGGAGAGGTCAGCCATTTCCNTCTCTCCTAGTCATTATGCTGTCATTATGCACGCACCTTCGCCCATGGACTTGTACTTGTACTGCCACTGCGCTTCCTCCTCCGCATCGTGTAGTCTAATAGGTAGTCATCTGTAGTAGCTAGGAGGCCGGCATGCTGCCGGTCTCGATTTTAATGAAAAGGGGACAGGCGCTACGCACTCGTCCTGCCCTTGAGGTATGTTGGTAATGTACTGATAATCTTGCTGTAGCTCGCTTCGTTCAAGTTCAGAATCAAAGTCTTGATTATTTGTGGGGAACAGGGAGTGGGGAAGGAAGAAGGTGCCGCTTGACCACTGGGGGCGCAGAGCCTTGGGAACGGTGGAAATTCCAAAAAAGTCAGCGGAATAGCGTGCTAAAGTGTAGGTAAGTCATCTGTGCGTGTCTGAGAGAAGGAGGAACGTACCATATGAAGAGTAGTCATAGGTACTTGCCTGTGACACCCAGTTTCAACACCCAATATATGTTTTCCCACCAATCGCAGCATAGCAGCGTGTTTGTCGTGTGCGTGTCGTGGTTTACGACGCATTTTGAGCAGGATTGGTGCTGAGTTCGAGGTGGGCAAATTGAATTTGAGGGAGGGGGTGGCAGGTGCGCGCCTAGGACCTAGGATTTATGCAGTGACGGCAGGCAATTGGGGGGGTAGGGAAGGCAGAGGAAGCGGTCTAGTATCAAGGGTGAGGGAATGCCGTACTCGATTCGAAGGGACTCATACACTCACTGGTCGTGTTTTGCTTCCATCGCTTAGCGTCATGCATCCTCCTGGCGGCAAAGCTGCTTGCATTGGATGATGATGATCATCGTTGAGGGAGAAGGGGTATTGGTACGAGAATCGAGATGCATAGAGGAGAGGGAGTGGCTGGATGCGTTGGTATCGTTTCGGCATGGTGGACATGGAGGAACAGATAAGCGAGCGCCAAATCAAGCGCGTGAGCACCCGCGATAATTGCAAGGAGTCAGGACACGAATTTGGCTTTTCAAGATTTTAATGGGCACGGTCTCAATGTCTTCAGGACGTTTACTGAGTTGACGAGCCCGATAGGCTATGATAGGCTCGGCAGTGGAGAACTGAGAGGAAGGGGGAAGAACAAGGTATGTGGCTTCGGATGTCAAAGGGAAGGGTAGGCTCGACGCGTGTGCAGGGTAAACCATCCCTGGCCTCCCTGCATCTTGGCAGGTCCGAGTCGATCACAATATAATCAGCATAAACTCCAAATAAACTCACTGCGCATATTGAAACTATCCTCACAATATAATCGCCTCCCTTATTGGGATTCATAATCATGAGAACCCTCAAATATCATTGGATAACTTATCTGATTTTCGAGTCGGATATAACCTTGATATACTAACGATATCCGCTGGAGGGATATAAGTCCATGCCCACAGTGACCTTGGACGATGGCGTGGTAACTGCCTTCGACCTTTGGTTTTTTATGGCGTTGGATGGTTCTGAGAACATGTTTAACGGAGAGTTCCCCCTTACCTAAATGATGCACTCACCATAGAACAAACAACGCGTTCAACATGCGTTGCTCTTCCTATTCTTTTCCCTTCTTGTTGTGATGTATCGCGTTCAACACGCTTGCTTAGATATAAGACTTCAAATACACATTGTTCTACGATGTCAAATCTCTAGATGCATCGATTGGTACGAAGGAAACCGTAGTCAAAACACAGTATATATTTCGAACATGTGATCATGCTTGATCATGACCTCTATCAAACAGAGGACGATGCTTCGCTTGAGGCTGCCCCCACACTCTGAACGTAACGACGGATATCATCCATGGTGAAGTTGGACGCCGTTGCCTCCTCACTGGTCTTCATCAACCCAGGGAGATTCTCTTGGAGGAGAACCGATAAGGTCTGATATGCGTGGGTGCCTGCCGGTGAAAGGCGATTTGCTCGATACAATGGCTCAGCCGTAGCCAGAGCTTCGCTCACTTGTTTGTGTAGGGTGCGATAGTTTGCAAAAGTGTTTTGTGCAACGATCGTTCCAGTACACAGCGCCGCATAGATGTCGTAAACCGTCCCGGTGTAGTTGCCCCAATGGAAAGTTGCGTTGCCGAGTGATCTTCCCCACAGAATGCCCACACCAATGGCTACCCTCTTCACAAGCTCTGTCATTCGCACTTGCTGGAATCCCGGCTGGAACTGATAGATACACTGTGCTTCACCTGCCTCCTTTCGAAAACGGTCCGCAATGGCCTCTCGCAGTGTGAGACGCGCATTTTCGCTGTCATTCACAACGGGGAGGGGTGGAGAAGGTGGAGGCAAAGGAGGGGTGTGGCCAGGTACAGAGGCGTTCGAAGTCAAGATATCTGGTACTTCAAGCACAGAAAAGGGTACCTGGACGCGAGTTAGCCATCTTGTCAAAGGTATTTGGCAATCGCATAATCACCGCATCGTAAGCATACACCATACAGACCTCTACCCAGGAGCGAACTCTGTAACGCTCCCTAAAAGTGTCGAGCTCTACAGATGTCTTGAGTGTGCTGATCAATTGTCGATGAGGCGGCATTGTCAAGCATTCCTCTATACTTCCCAAGGTCCTGAATCCTTCCGGCTTGCTGGAGAGATCTTCCTGAGGGCGTAATGCATACGCCAGCTGGAGGCGGCGATCAACGGCGGTAACGTTTGAGTATTCTCTGCTCCTGAACATCTTCTCCAGCACCTCTTGAGCAGGGATAAAAATCCAATGATCTGACTGGAACTGGAAGGCGACCTTTTGGCGAACAGATCCCCCTCTCCACTCCACAAACATGACGAAGTAGTCCACTGGTTCAAGGGGTTCTTCGGCCGCACGAGGGACTGATGCCGCACCAACAACCGTGGCCTGACTTGGCGGTGCTTGATGTTGGGCCGTCTGTGTGTGGTGGCCTTCAGTCGTGATGCGAGTGTCGAGTCCTTCCATCAGAGAAGAGATCTTATCCAGGTGCTCCTGGAAAGCTTGATTGTCGTACTGGATGCGCGCCAGGAAATACTGTTCCACCTGTGGAAGCACTGGTTGATCTTCTTCGTCCGCTAAAACCCTAAGCTCCAGTAGTTGTGACACTAACCAGGAAGGCTCTACTTACGAAGAAACAATGGGTCATCCTGCCCTTGATCAACGGACACCTGAGACGACGAGATTGACGGCACGTAGTCTTCATCCGATGTGGAGTCCTCATCGTTAGCAGCCTATAATAGAAAGTAAGCAAACCACGCTTGCCATCAGTCGACTATGGATGCTCACCGATTGGTTTCTATTGACACGGCTTTGGCGACCAGCCTCCTCATTTCGGTTCAGCAGGTTCTGTCTGATGGGAGCATAAGAGGGCTCGGTGGACTCGAGGGCTCTGGAAGTAGCGTTTCTGATACGAGGGATACGAGGGGTTCGTGACATCTCTCTACAGCAGTGGTGGTAGTCCAAAAAAAAGGAGGGAGGATGCAAGGGTCTTGGCTACGAAAAGTNAAAAAACTCCTATTAATCATCTCCTCGCAGTCAACTCCTCGCAGATCCTCAAAGCCTCACTCCACACCTGCTTGCGAACCTCCATGCTCTGCGACTGCAGGTTGACCGAGGCAATTAGCCGTTGGTCCAATTCGATGATCTCCTCGGCCGATAATGGACATCCGGGCTCATCACAGACAACCTCATTGAAAGTGGCAGGACGGTTGTTTGAGAAGGGGTTTTCATCGTCCCACTCCTCTTCGTTACGGGCTCGAGAGGATGCCATCAATGTGTCATCCCATTCTACGCCATAATGCTCCAGATCATCCACTTGACCCTCCCTTTCCAGCAGATAGTCCACTCCGCGAACGCCATACTGTTGCATGCCAAAGAGGAACATCTCACTGGGACACTTGTGGCCCGCCCTTCGACCAGGTAACGCGACTTTGTGCATGTTCCAAGCTTGGGCCCATTGCTGAGTTTCACTGTGCAACACGCCCAGGAAAAGGTGGTGAAGCAACCAGATGTGTCCGAAATTGTCGTGTTCCAACCGCCCGTGTACCTCAAGGTCCTCGAAAAATTCTTTCCACTTTTTCACGATGCCGTGGACGAAGTCAAGCCACAGACGCTCGATACGACAATTGTGAACGCTCCTGGTGTGGGAGTGATGAGAACGGGTGATAACACTGAGAGCGGGGACTTATATAGGCTTACCGTCCATAGATATACGAGCCGCGACCGCGACCTCGATACGTCTCCATCCATTCTGCCACATCCCCATTCTCCACCCCATGATCGCCTTGAACGCGACTGGGACATCCGTTTTCGCCTATGGCCTTTAGGAAGACTTGCAGAACAGTGGCCTTGCGATTGTTCGCACTGATCTGTATGCCTGTGACGTATCGAGATTTGCCATCGATGAAGGCGTGGCACACAAATCTCCAGCGTATGAGATCTATTAACAGTGATTTGGGGGTCAGCGGCGTAGAGCAAACCTGGAAGGAAACGACATACCATGATTACCGTCATGATGCCACAGTGAATTGACCCCTGGTACCGAGTATTCCCTACGTACAATCATGTGGTTGTAGAACCTCCCAGGTGTTCCATGGACCCGGCGATAGGCGTCACGTATGCGTTGAATTGAGACTCGGTGACCTCTCGCATTCAAGGTTCCGTGMATCATTCTTCAATAGGCGCAGCATTGACTGTACCCTCTGCCCTCCATCTCATCATCGCCACGTTCCCGGATCCGGTCGAGCAGTCTCAAGCCGTCGCCCTCTTTGCCGGAACCGCTGGTATTGGAAACAGTATGTATCTTCGCATGATTGGCTGGCTTATTTCTTTCTCACCAACCCGCACTCAATAGTCCTCGGACTGTTCATTGGCGCTGTCCTCGTATCTTTTGCGACATGGCCCTGGGTTTTCTACTTCATCGCTATTACCGGCATCCGCCGTGGTGACTCACCTTTCATCTTCAGACGCTTCTATCCCTTTTTCATTTTGGCAAGTCTTTAGCTTCCCCCTGAACATCGCCGGCTAACCCATGGACGCTCAGTCACCGGMCTCTGNTGAGTACCACYTTTGTTCAGCGCCGCCNNTCGCCTGGGAGGNGAGANTATCCATGTMCCCMTCGAAGTTGGTCAAGTANANGGTGTATAGCTCTTGAAGGCCGTTCTCATCATCACTGTCGGCATCGCCGAAGTGCGCGACGTTGGGATTTGGATCGAAGTGACAACGAGAACTGTTGATGCTGTCTACAGAGCCAGAACGGCTGCGATAACCGGGCGAAGCCATAAAGAATGGAGAAGGAGCTCTCAGATCATCTGAGGGAGAAATGTGTGGCTTTTCGTCGCCTGGTGGGCTCGGAAGCTCAGCTTCTGTCTCTATCGAGGGGTTTGGGTTCGTGACGAAGATGTCTACTTCGAGACTAGGTGCTGGCATAAGAGTCATGCACCGTCGTATGATAGATGCACACCACTGGGCATGAGCTATTTGCAAAACGTATAAGCGAGTTTCCAGTAATTTTGGTAACGAAAGTTGAGCGAGACGAACCGTATTCACGAATGATCCATAAGAACCTCACACGACGCATTTTGAATCTCTTCGAGCCCCACCCTCCTGAGTGTCCTCCTAAAACGCCCCCGTCGCGTCCTGCAAGACAAAGGCAAGCAAACTGCAATACGGACATTCCAAAGCTAGCACCGGAACCTCCCACGATGATGAGTAATGTTGAATAGTCTTGCCATGGGGCTCGAATCGCACTCCCAAACGGACCATCAAGGTACATCTTCATCAGAACACCAGTTGTGGGAAGCAGCGCTGAATCTGGAATGGCCTCAGAGGATACGTGGGTCTCGCCTCTGCTCAACATACTAAGGACCCGGTCCCAAAGTTGTTTTGTCCATCCAGACTTGGCACGAACGAGAAAAACTAACGCACGACCTGCATCCGAAGGTGCTTGTTCATCACAGACAGAGGCAACGGTGAACGGATGCGAGGTAAGGCGTGAGATGGAAGGTATATTGATGAGGAAGTGTTGACCGGGCGCCCAAGATACGAACCCACTTGGGACGAATGTGAGCCTGACCGTGGCGCCGAATAGCAACTCGGCGTAAGCGAACCCTGGTGGTGGCATGTATCGACCTGCGGGGAGGCTTAACGGCCCACTTTGTCGAAAATCATCGGAAATGAATGGAGAGGAAGCCTTCGGAGTTGGAGGATACAGGTCTGCTGTTGGCGCAGACGTGTTGGTGTTGCGGGGTGGCAGAAAATAGGCAGACTTCGTTGGTGAGTGTCCAAGAAATCCGTTCAAGTGAAGCCACCAGATAGCCCTCCAAATTCGCTCTCCGATCCAGAGACCAAGGGCAATCCAACACCACCACCAAACGGGTGGATGATGGAGAGCAGCCATGATAATGGTCAGGGGTACCAGGAGGACGTGCATGGCATAAAATAATTCATAATATCGTTTGCGTATGGGAGAGGAGGAAAGCCCTATTAAGGCCGTCATCGCAATGAAGGCCTACGTAAAGGAGTTAACTCGAGAGAATTCAAATTGGCAAGATCATTGACTCACTGTCCAGCCGAATCTGAATTTTTGGTACTGCCACACGTACGCATAGGCGATTGTGTCAGTCTCAGCGCGTCTGTCAATGGCTAACTGGACGCTCCAGAAAACGACGTGAAGGGCAGACAATAGCCAAATCAAACGGCCGGCCCACCGATGTAGCCATGAAAGTTTGTCGAAATATATCTGGGTGGTAAACGAGATGGCAAAGACGGCGAATGGGGGTGCTTTGAGAGCAAAAAGGACACACAGCGGGAGGAGCGCAAATGCGATTAAGCCGACACGGTTGCTAGAGGTCCACCATGCCTTGGATATTTGATACTGCGGTTGTAAAGATAGAAATGGAGTGATGTCAGAAGACTTCGGAGCCCTTAAGAAGATAGCGGCCCGTTGGAAGACGGTCGGGACAGAACGAGCTGAATGATCTGGACCAACGAAGCAAAGGAGGATGGTGCCGATGCAGATGGCGACCAAGGCGAGAATCTGACTATTGGAGTGAAAAGAGCTTAACTGCGGACGTCGACCTTTTCGGGCAGCCTCCGCAATGGCGTGTGCGCCTCTCCAAGTCCTCCGTCGAATTGTCCACTTTCTCCAGTGTGCACCAAGGAAGCCACCTCTTAGGCGAGTCCAGTGTAACGTTGCGAAGAACAGAAAGATGCACCCAATGAGTATCCAGAGTAAGTACGCGTACCAGAAAGATCCTGGGCTCAGCATATGAATGACCAAGTATGCTGTGACCCATTGGATGTCATCTGGATACGCGGGGGTGGTTGGGTTCGCCATTTCAGCGTCGTGAGTAGAGCCGTTGGCGGGCATGTTGTCGGTGAGCCGTTGAAGTTCCAGCACCGCGTTTTCTATGGGTATTTACAATCTCATGAGTTGGTGAGTCATAAAGGAGGGGGGAGGTTGTGATGGAAAGGATTGGAAACGGAGACGACGCGAAAAGTCATGCTTGCTTTGAATACTACCTGATCAGAGCGGAGGGAAAGGTACATTTCAAGCTCCGATCTACCTCCCTCGTCCTCGTCCCTTGTTTCAACTCGTTCATCTTGGCAAACATGACCCCTTTCATGTCCAGGAATACCAATCATCGTTTGGAGCACTTCCATAGGTCCCACACAACGCAACTCAATGTCTCTCCCCTGCTCCTGCTGAACTCACAGAGCCGGCGAGTGGCAGCCGGCTGCTGCCTCATATTTCATCCGTCTGGGCCGACCATTGATCTCAGATTGAAATCTACCGAGGTTCAACGGAATCGCAACGAGTTCCACATCATGATCCAGCTGACATATACATTAGACATAAGTAATGTTCAATAAACCCAGTTCAAGCGACGGTTTCGCCAGAGATGATCTAGAGTCGCGCTTAGAGGTGGCCCCAGCCCTCTCATACAAAAGGACGCACCTGCTTTCCAGTCTTATTGATCTTCTCATACAGAGTGTCGTATTCAATCGGCCCTTTAACCAAGACTTCCTGCTTCTCAAGGCTGATCTCGTATTCGCTGACTCCTTCACCAAATCCGTCAACACCCACTGCAGCAACGTAACAAGATCCAACGACATACCCTCAGTCTTCTTTAGGACCCGTTCAACAGCTCCAGAACATCCCGCACAGGTCATCTACGGCGAAGACTTAAGGAACCGTTGGCTGTGCGCTTCGCAGACAATAACGAACCTTGACATTGAATTTGTAGGTGTGATCGGCCTAGATAAGGGAGAGCAACGAGGTGAGAGGCGAGAGTTCCCCGCAATAGGCTCGTTCTGAAGGACAACGGGTCACACGCACCATTCCGAATGGTAGACTGGTTAGTCGTATGGGGGGCGATGGTCACTTGCGGTGAACAGAGGAACAAGGCAATCTGAAACCTACTAGAGAAGTGGTAGATGGATGAAGGGAGCTGTAGCGAGGTGGCCGTCATCGTTACCTGCTTATGAAAGGCGGAGGTGTAATGATCGCGCCATCTTGATCTTATCTCCATGTGTGATCAAGTCGCTGAATATCTAAATCCAGCAATCCAACTAACGATTAATGATACGCTATGCACCATGGTAATGT
>JAPEVF010000287.1:0-54809 GCA_029747585.1 Pleurotus djamor | reverse complement strand
CGAACCGTGTGAAAGTCACAAAAAGCTGTCACAGCGGTCAGCAATTTCCCACAGACCCTGCAAAAGCCAATGAAAAGCTGTGGGAGCAGCTGCGACTTTTCACAGGATCTGAAAAAGCCACCGAAAGCTGTGAAAGCAAGAACACACCTGATCAAACTTTTGTGGAAGCTATAAAAGCATCATAAAGCTGGCTGTAAAATTAAAGTCATCTACAAAAGCATTGAAAGAACACTTTCCAACTTTCAGTACTTTGAATGACCAACACTTTTTACGTTGTAGATTTTTTTATGCTCCTACTCAAAACAGGTTTTCCTGATGTGAAGTACATTTAGTGCTGTCGCCATGGTAGTTTTCGTGACTGTGCGTTGATTCCTCCGCCATGTCGATGACCCGGCCTTCTCATGACCTGAACAATCCAGTGGCTAGCCATCCCAAATAAGCTCATATTCATGACGTTCCACGGAATCATATGCAAACGTACGTCTTACCATCCAGGACTGTTTCTCATGGCTAACGAGGTTTGCGTCCTAGTTTATGTCAATTCATTACTCGTAATGTGCGTCAAGCTGTCTGGCTCCGGAATTCACTGACTCTTTTCGCCGTTCTAGGCTAAATTCCCGGCAGTCCTTGAGAACACCCCAAGGAACGCAGTTTGGATATCGTCGCATGGGTATTTCTCAAAGAGAGAAGGGCACTACTCGACGGGGTTTGCTTATCAGTTGCTGACTGGAAAAGAGCGTTGTTTGTGATGGGCTGAGAAATATTTTAGCGGTCATGGACTTGTGGGCTGGGAAATTCCATACCATGTCGATGCGATGTATGAGGAAGGCAAAATTTATGGGCCATGTTTAGATAGATGTAGCGCCCGGGAGATTGATAAGATTATCGCGTTTTGCCTTTTAAATTTGACTCAACATTTTAGCTTGCTTACCGTCACCGTCCCAATCAACGCAGTCTCTCTAAATGTCAGAAAAAGGTATACGCACATCAACTCTGATTGCAGAGGAACTCTCAACCGCTCTTCTAGAACGGTGCATCCCGCCGGAAATCTTTGAACTTTTTATTCGCCAAGTTGGCTCTGAAGATCGAGGCTTACTTGTCCCTCTCCTGCTCGTCTCACGCGCCGTATACCATCTAACGACACCAACTCTATACGAAAGCATTACTCTCATAAGCAAAACTGTACCCTCCCACCAACCGCGGCTCGCTTTATCAGGCTCATTAATTCTGCCAGCTTCCCTCAAATGTTCCCAAATATCCCTTCTTAGATCGACCCTTACCAGTTCTAATGGCCACCGGCTCGCGAGCTTCATAAGGATACTGCTCATGCACTCTAATCTCTGGGCCTCAACCTCCCAGTACATCGAGGAAGTCATAGACACCATCCCGGGACTTCTCCTGGACTGCGTCAACCTCAAACAACTGGCTATTCCCGGAATCATACGCGGTAGAAACGTAGCTATACAACCATCAATAACGCACTCTGTCAACCTTTCCCACCTCTGTCTCTCCTCATGCTTGTATGAAGACGCTCTGAACGTGTTACAGCGCCAGCCGAACCTGCGTGTGGTTTCTATCACGCTCTCTTCGTCGGCTCCACCTACGGTTCCCCCACTCAACCTCCCGCACTTACACACTTTTAAGGGATCGACCAGCCTATGGGAGAGCATCTGCGAAAATTCGCCCGTTCAACATCTCTCCACCCCATTTTCCTTCTCCAACCACCTACCGATTCTCCCCCATACTTATAGGGAACTGCGCAGCCTTAGCCTTGTGTTCCTAGTGGACCGTCTGGCGTTCCCAGGCTTCCCTCAGCTACATTGTATTGAAGACTTACGCTTGGTCATCCATTGTCAAGTCTGTCCGTTTACTTATCCGCGCCACCGTAAGACGTTAACACGTTGATTCTACAGGATGGACCAGCCGAACTCATCAAAAACCTCAAAKTCATCCCATCGCCCCATTTCCACTATCTAGGACTTCACTCGATTCGTATCCAACCWGATACAACCTGCGAAACCATCTCTGGCTCCCTCTTCGCTCATTTCCCCTCCCTCCTGAAAGTCGACTTCACATACGATCAGCTCATTTTGGATACCGGACGAGGGAGGAACACTCGCTATGAACGCAGTACACCGCCGTCTGTTCTTCGCTCCCAYACTCCTACTTCGACGGACATTTTTGGTAGGTGGTGGCTGGACGTTGATAGCCCGTATCAAAGTCAACGTAAGTCTTTTTTTGTCTCCCTTGTGCTGATCGCCATCATTGACATGTTGGATATCTCTAGTCCTGCGTCGATTGGCTCTCTTGGAGTAAATTGGCAAGCACTAATGCCAGTGAAAGGAATGATTTGGCGTTAATCGAGGCTTTGAGGGACACGAAAGATGTCCATCACCGGCGTGCGCAGGAGGATAAGGATAAGGAGGAAATAATAAACAGAACAACGACACTACTCTGACATATTGTTCAACTCTCCAATTAGACCCTTCCCATCCCATTGAATTCTCGTGACCATTCTGGACAAATTCGACACTTGCTGCGAAGATATATCCGTACAATCCGAAAGGGCCACATCAGTGATTCCAAACCACGAACTACGCTCCGCTGCTGAGGATGTTGTATCTGAGTCTTTGTCAGCCCTTGGTGTCCTCAGCTGAATGAGCGCGACAAGTGCATCATATGCCGAGCGTGCGTCATCAGGTGCTTCAAAGCTTGCAGCGTGTAATGTGATCAGACGAAGTTTCGGCAGAGGAATTTGCGGAACAGGCGGTGGGGAAGGGTGTGCAAGGCCGTCCTGATCAACCTCCCCGACGCTCCCTGCAGCACCTTGTGCATCTGCAGTCACCCTTATTATGCGATCGAGCACATCCACATGTCCCATCGTTACTTGTAGCTCCCTGAGGTCGCTGCAGCTGCCTAAGATAGAATAAAATGCTAGGCATGCTGGAGGATAATCGGGTTGAAATGAGCCGAGGGCGAGGTAATTCACGCTTGACCAGGGGATAATCTTGTGCACTTGTTCATAGGTTTCAAGGGTACAAGGGAGATGGAGTGCCGCCTGAGGGTTGATTGGAGCTCTATATGTTGAATCCGGCTGCAGTCTGTATAATTGTTTCCGCCAAACAATGGCAACGCTGACGATCCCACTCAAGCTCAAAGATACTTCAAGGCCTTTCCCGCCAAGATCAGGTATGGCTGAGCTTTGGGGGGATGCGTATCCACCAAACTTGGCGTATACTCGCCTCAACGGGGAAAAATCTGTGCGAGGGGTAATAGGAGCAGTTTGGTAGCAGCAAGCAACGAGTGCTGTGTCTGGGTAGGATAAACGGTCAAATATGTGACACGTGGTGATGTCATTTGATTCGATAGTGATGTACCCCAGACGCGGTAAGAATACGCGGTGAGGAAAGGCGGCTATGGAAGCTATGACAGTAGTGGGATCGGGGAGAGTCATGACATACAGCCTCAGAGAAGTATCCAGTAGATTCGGGGTACCGTTCAGTAGTCGAAGTATGGCGGTGAGGGAGTGTGGGTGTTTCGGGGTGTTACCAATGATGAGGAATTCGAGATGGGGCATGAAAGGGGAGACGGGAGGAAGAGGGACACCGAGCAGGAGGAGGTAACGTAGATGTTTGAGCTCTCCCCATGGTAAGAGCCTCGCAGGTGTTGGGTCTGTGATGCAGTCGTGAATATGGATAGAGAGTGTTTCGAACCGAGGAGATGATGATGAAGGAGTGGGTGTTTGGACTGAAGGGTGGATGTGAAGCGAGAAGAGCCTGGAAAGCGTGCTGTAGTGAACGGTCCCTCCAGCGACGCTGATGTCTCGTATCCTGCTCATATCAGCGAAGGCTGCTTCTGCAGGTAGCCAGAATTCGGACTGATTACGATCATTATCCTCTGCGCTGTCAGTTTCGTCCGGAACTTTACACAACAGCTGCAATGGTGCGGACTTGGAGCGAAACAACATCTCCATGGCATTCGGAGCCGGCAAGTCGATGCAGGACCACAGGGAAGGATGGTTGAGACCGATTTTCCTCCATGCTCGGCAGACGTGAACGGTTGAACTCATCCATTGATGGCGCTTCCGCATGGAGCCAAAAGTCTGCTCCGCGTCGAGCTTGGTGAAGGTGAATATTCTGGACAATATCTCATCCGGAAGTTGGGATACTGCGCAGTACGTGTTTCTCCGAATCTTCAGAGCATGTATTTGCTCGTCGATAGCTTGGTGCGCGAGGAGATCTGTCCTGATACGCTGGTCCTATGAATGAGAAGCATTTCCTCAGCTTGAATTATATACCACGCACCATCAGCGTCACCGTAAAAATGATCGGCGCTGAATGGGAGAAGGCCTCAGTGGGGGCGGAGGAGTTGATAAGGCTGAAGAGACCACGTCTGGGTACCTGAGCCTGACGAACTGGGAAATGTCAAACGAACAATGGTTTTCGGAGGCACTCCACATGGAACAATGAGATCTCCTTCCCGAGACCATGGATTCCTGGCAGTAAGGAAGAAGTTCCGATCAGAAGTTGGTCCGTGGACTTCCATAAGCGCTGTGTCTGGATTCAAGAACATAGGGGAGGCCCCTTAGCAACGTCGTCGGGAATGAGCCCATCAATGTCCCCCACACAAGGATTGTATCCAGACAAAACCGTTCTTTTCATGTCCGTCTAACCATCTTACTGGTTGGTCTGATCGCAGTTGAATGGCAGTGAAATACCCCATTGAATCTACACAGAACGAGCCCTACATGTATCCTATAATATCGCGCGCACTAAGCGGCCATCTTTGATGGAGATGACTACTTCGCGTCCTACGAGGGGCGTCAGGCGATCTCACTCACAAGGGTGCTCACGACGTGAGACTTACCGATGAGCTGCTCTCGCCTTTTCGTTCAAGAGCTTCGAGACGTCTCTGAAGGTCTGCGATGACTTGAGCTTGATCAGAAGTCTCAGTAGGAGGCTGTGTGTGGATACCGTCAGCTACAGTCCATGGAATTGACAACGTGAACGAACATACCTGAACTGTGGCATTCACAGTGTTTTCCTTTTCATCCTTCTGAACTTGGAGTTGTTTCAGGATAGCGTTGAGGCACTTTTGATGCTCTTCTATTCTTGCTAGTCTTTCGTCTGCAGCTCTGTCTCTCCTCTCCAGGAATTCCACGATCATGGTGTTACGCTCGGCGAGCTTGAGATGAACCTCCGCGAATAGCTGGGTATTTTTCTCCTTCATACGGAAGGGACTAGGGTCAGCGAGATTAATCCAGAGCAGTAGCAGGATATCAAGTCGCACCACGGACACCGCCAAAGACTCTACGGCAGATGCAAGTTTGTCCATGGAAGATGTAAATCTGCCCATGGTGTTCGACATGTGCACGGCAGTTGCGTCCATACGGTTGAAGTTACTTTCCAGCTGCCCTAACGTCGCATCCAGCCGAGGACTGAGCGAGTTCTCGTTTGCAATTGAGATGCATCGATTTGGGTTGGTCCCTGGGCTGTGGATTTCTGGAGCCGCCACGGCGAAGACCTCATTAACACTATTCAAATGGGTTCAACAGGCTTGAAACGCACCTATAGCCACCTCCTCCCCTGTGCAAGTGCGGCTAGCGCGGTAGATGATGCGAGAAACTGGAATTGAGCCACCTCGAATCTCGAGTTTCGAAGACAAATCATACATACATTGACAGCTCTTGTGAAGACGATTCAGACATTCTCCTGTTGCCCTACAGATTTTGAGCGGTTCGACACAGCTGGTAATGGCCCGGCTGATAGCTGGGAGGAAGGATAGAGGCGCGGCAAGAGCACGAAGAAAGCGTGAGTTGTTTATATGTTGAGAGTTTACATAACGACATGAGGACTCGAACTTCGCAGGTTAGGGGTGTCCTCATTGTCCGTCCGACCATTTTCACTATCACAGAGAGTAGCGAGACGGACAAGGGCGGATGCACGACCCTCAGGTAGACACGTGACTACGACGTTCAGGTTAAGAAAGGGAAGACGAAAGAGGGAGGTAGGCAGCTTCAGTATCTTCTGTGTAGCGTGCATTTGAGCGGGATCTCATCATCAACCGCGAGCGATCAGTGCCAAGGCCGTGGCAATATGGTAGCCAGCAGCACGATACAAAAGTTTCGAGCTTAAGGGTAGCGCGTATGCCTATAGCGTGAAGGATGGAGGCGATGCGAAGACGGAGCCAACCAACGAAGGTTGGTGAAGGCTGAGCTCGTTGCCTCATCTCTGCCTGCACTAAAGAACAACTACCGCCCTTCAGGTGCATCTATCCCAGCCGACGAAGAATTCAACATGATTGGAGCAACAACCTTCCTCCGAGCTCCGAGCAGAACCATGTGCGACATGTGTTGGGGTGAGGAAAAGGATGTATGGGTCGTTGTTCTCCTTTCGAGCTTCTCCTCAGGCTTCGAAGTAGGAAGTCAAAGATAGGACGACATCGACTGGGGTTGGTGCTATGGTGGTCACGAGCTGGTCCTTCTCCTCGCATATCTACCACTCTTCCGCGTCCGGGTCGATCACCACTAAACGTTACCCGTCTAGTGACCAACACCCAGCGACCAGCATTGTAATCCAGGAACAGTGACCAAAAGAATGACTAGGCTGCGGGCGGGAAGGTTGGAAGCGGTGGTTGTATGTACCGTAGCGCGTGCGGAATCGGTACCGTGGGTGTAGATACCTGGTGAGGTGCGTGAACCTCGAAGGTCAGGACCATGGTTGCTCGTAACGGCTTCGTAGTCCATCTGGTATAGGCGGGTTGAAAGAGGTTCTGCGCGGTGACGAAACACTAGCTGATCTTAGTGCCAACACGCCTCGGGTAGCTAAGAGTGCCTTGTGAACGCTAGCTCTGACGGAGGCTGGACGGAATCATGTTCTACACTGAGAACGGCGAGGTTCCAATGCCTCCGCTTGGACAACAATGCTAACGACGGGTACGAGGCTTTAAGCTTCAAGCTTCGATCTGGGTACGAGAGGAGGGAGCGAAATGGAGGATAGAGAGGGCGACGGGGGCGAGCTTTTGTCAGGGAGTAGCAGGTCCGTGTTGGAATTTGAGAAAGAGGGGATATTTCGTCCGACCTGTGTCTTGATGGTCGATGGTCGACTGGAAGCTTGTGACCATGGTAAAAACAGAGCCGATACGGCTCCATATAGAAAGGAAAGGTAGTAAGTATGATCTCAAGCTGAGAATGAAGGAGGGCCGTTAGCAGGAAAGGAATATTAGAAGCGAAGAAAACGCACGAGATCGAGATACCACGGGGGTGTACATTAATATCCCCTCCGCACGAGTTGCAACCCGAGACAGTCCTTCGGCCTACATTCCGTCGTCTAGATGCCTCATGAAAGGCAGATGGCTTGCGTACATCTCTTGTAGGTGTTTGTCATGGCGGTCTTCGTTGGCATGGAGTCTAGGGGACGAGACTAGATAAATGATATGATGAATATGGGCTGAGAAGAGAGAGAGCGGGCGCGGAAAAGGTGAGGTTGAAAAGGGAACTTACAACCCAATAGTTCAACGGCATTTCTTCGCGCTCTTCGGACCTGTCTGGGCCACATGTACCTATCCTCGTACCCAACTCTGCGGACGCGAAAATCCACGCGTATGGGTCTTGAATGCGAGCTCATTTGAAGGAGCCAAGCTATATTAATCTGCAGAGTGAAATGCCCAGAGACCATGCACATTGCAAAGAGCGCATGCACTGTGCAGCAGAGAAATCATCGAGATCGTTGGTGGCTCCAGTTTAGCGACACAAGGGAGGAAACAGATGGAGAAACTCTTGGTTGAAGACGTTGATGACAATGTAGGTCGATGAGGATATGGTAGAATTCCTTGTGGTTGGGGAAAGAGCTCCGCCTTGGCCAGACCGAGATCACCTCAACTGAGATGCCTAAAAGGGAGGTTCGGCTATTTCCGCCTCAGACACCGAACAAGCCCATCGAGGACATCCACTGAGACCTCAGGCCTCAGTACCAGTAATCAGTCCACATCCTGCCAGGACTGAAACTACCTGGAGGATGACGAGAATGACGTCGTTGATAGCCCGCCGGCACGGGGGGAAACGCTGACTAGTGCTGGATTTCGAGCCTTCACATTATTTCCAAGCGAAGTCTATCAAGCCGCATACAATGTCCCAAAGCAACCTTCATCTGCATCAGGGTCATACATCCTGCTTCGATCCAGACATCCTCTCCTCCTTCGTTGACTGGACGATGGCGAGGACTTCATCAGATCGAGGTACGAATCTGCATCTGAACTTGGGAGGCGCGCTAAGCCGATTGACGTCAATTAGCCATCGCTCCCAGCGAACAGGATAGAGAACTCACAGCAAAAGCCCATCAACATCATCCTTGTTCACATCAGGTAATAACGCCTCTCCCTTATTATCGTGTTCAGGCAGAATTCGCAGCGCCCAGAGGATGGATGCGGCTTGGATGAAAACGTTGCTATTGGCGACATAGCGGCCAACACATAGCCTGCAAGAGCGTTGGTGATGGGTTTATAGCAAACGACTGATGGACTTACCGACGACCGAAACCGTAAGTGACATGCCCTTCGTCCTTGGTGTCGATGGAGGCAGGTGTTACCACATTTCCAGCCGAATTGAGGTACCGCTCGGGCTTAAATTTGTGGGCGTCATCACCGTAAACATCCGGGTCTTGGTTGAGTCCCCTGATGTATGCTTATCAGTACGGCAGAGGGAGAGGATCGAGACTAAGTAGAATATCGCCTACCAAGCATTGGCGATCACGATAGAATCCTTGGGAATTTGATACCCGAGGTATGTGTCCTCCTTGTCCAACCTATGGGGAACGCCCAGAGGAAGAACGGGACGCCAGCGCAAGACTTCCTTGACGATCGCTTGGATGTATGGAAGGTTGTCGAAGTCACGAAACGTTGGCATACGTGACTTCCCAACCACACGGTCGAGTTCTTCCTGAGCGGCGAGCTGAGCGGAAGGGTGGAGTAACATCGCTTGCATGAACCAGAGCATAGTTGTACCTGTCTGTATAAGGAAATTAGGAAGGTTATTTGATGGAGGAGTCAGACAACGGTACCGTTTCCGCGCCTGCAAGACTAGTGACGCGTTGAAAAGCATGAAGGAATGGGAAGTTCTGCTTACTTACTAGAGCGTTCCCGCAGTCCAAGTGGTCTCATCTAATGAGAGATTTCCCTTTGAACATTCTTGAAGAAGTCGCGTGGATATACACGGTTGCTGCGAGCCAGCTTTCTGGAGGGGATGGTGGGTTAGTCAAGACAGCCTCAATATAGGATGACGCGCGTACTTCTCGAGCAGCTACACCATCAAGAAGCTCCCGATATTTAGCGGAGGTCTCGACATGCCAACGCTCCGCATCCGTTCTCCAACGACACCTAGATAGAGGGCATATTGGTACATCACCGAGTAACGAGAAAAAAGGACTGACATCCATCGTGGCAGGTACATCATCCAGGTAAGAAATTCGACGTAGTAAGCTCCCGGACGAGCAGCGACTCCAAGTCGTTGGGCGACACCTTCGATCCAAACTATCCTCGGGTCTTTTGAGTCCAGTATCGGAGGAAGGCCGTAAATTAACGAAAGCATAAGTGAGGTCGTTGCTCGCCGGATGTGATTGAAGAAGTCATCCGGAGAATCGAGAAGAGTAGAGACCAGAACCGAGGCCTCGACCTCAAGCTGGGGAAAGTACTCCTTGTATATGTGAGGGCCAACAGCTCTACGGAGATGAAAGTTTCAATGGGCACGTGGTATGAATGAGGAAGTGAGAACGTACTCATGAGCGGCGCGACGCATCCGCCGCCAGAGGTCACCATACCGAGTGATAGCCATCAGGTATCCCTTCGTCAGCAATTCCCCAACGACGATGTTCCCAGGGCGATCAGAATAGATACTGGATCTCCGATCAAGAAGATCAGACGCGACCTTGTGGCTATTGAGTACCATGAGAGGTTGCCCCAAAGCGCTAAGGGATATGATTGGACCTAAGCGTCATTTTCATCAGACAAAGCTGCCACTCAACCACGGCGTAATAAACGAACCATATTTTTGACCCCATGTCGTCATCGGACGCCATATGCTTTCGCTTTCGGTGAGCTGAAGTAGGTTTCCCAGGACTGGTAACCGTGGAGGACCTGGAGGAAGTGTCCCTTTCCGAGTAAACGACTTCGAAACGAAAATCAACGTGGAAAAGAAGGCTAGAAGAAGAGGCGCAAGTGACCACAACGTGTCCATGACAGAGTTGTGTGAGGCGGGGGATAAAAACCATGAGACCACTGAGGGTTCGCTTTATAAAGTATCTTCCCAAACCGCGCGTCTGCTAAAAGCACCGGGTGGAGTCGAAATCTGTTCGCGTCCGATGGATTGTGAGACATTCATCGAGGAAAAGGCACTTGGCGGAGATAACCTGGACAAGGGGCGATGCTTTCATGTTTCTGCGGAGTCCATGCGGAGGTACATAGTACCGGATTTGTAGAAACAGGTCGTAAGCGGCCCTTCAAGCTTCAAGCTTCATCATTGAAGTGTCGAGTAAGCTTTCGATGCCCGGGCTTTATGTGGAATGAGAGCAAGGACATGGAGCAACGCGCCAGATGAAGAAGTCAGCACGCAAAAGCCCAGGGAGTATTTGACAGCGACGTGCATTGTTTCCACGACTCGTTCGCTCCCGTACATAGGACAAGGCCAGAAATCCCCGCTTCCTGGTAAGCCGAGCTCGAGAACGGTTGAACTTTGAAAGTGCCCAGGTCACAGGACTGAGATGCCCTGCGAGAAGTTCGCCCGAGCCAACTATCCAATTCGGAGTCCGTTGCTACTTTTGCGTTTTCGGTCTTCATCTTAGATCCTCAAAGCCAGCGTACGCGGTTGAATGGAGGAGGAGTGTGAGGAAAGCCAAATTGAAAAAAGGGCAGAAGCACTAGCTGAGAGTGATCGAAGAAAAGATTGGCTCGGAGTTCTCGGACTCGCAGGGCGCTAGATTCGAGGTCAACGCCCCTATGCGAGTTTATGTCGAGACTCGAGAGGCAAGTCAAGGCCGAAGCCTTCGGATAGATGATAAAATATAGTATCGGATGGGCGAACTTTTGGACTTGAATTCCTTAATTATAATGGGTCCACGAATAGTCGGTGGATGACGTTGAAGTTATTAGGATCTCAGGCCCCTAACTATCCGGTTATCTGATTAGATGGAGAGACTGACCACACCCGCCCCTTGCCAACGTGTTACCAGCTTCAAACACTACTTCGAGCTTGTGTCGTGGCTACAACTCAAGAACTCCCGCCATGTATCTTAACGGCCAACCTTTTCGGAGCTGGTGTAGGTTTCTCGTGAGTTCCTTCCTCGTAACGGAGAAAATTCGCTGCGCTTACATGCGTTTCAGCCACGATTTCGACTTTTCTGTGTTCGGCACCGCATAGAAATCTTGTTGTCGCTTGACCTTGCTCGGAGTCGGTATTCCATAGGGCCGAATGCGAGAAACGAACCACGCACCTCTTGACTGTAAACGATGAATTGCTCCTCCAAGGATGACCAGACGCTTCGAGCCAGTGGACTCGCGTCACGGATGAGTGGGAGCAAGCTCGCTTCCTCGGTTTTCAAATGGCTCCACCATTGGACGAACTTCCCAGCAACCTGAATTAGCTCTGAGGCCGCCAGTGTCATTTTATCGAGGAGCTCGGTGTCAAAACTCGTCTGCTGTCCGCCATCTTGACACTGGAAATCTTGTTGTGCCTTGAACGTTGAACGGCAAAATGTGAGTCTCCATCACGACGTCGGTAAAAAATTGGGACTCACTTGGAATAATGCGCTACGGATTCCTCTGAACTCCTTCTCCAAATCAGCCGCCGCCTTGTGCGCGTCGCTCACATCTATCATCATCATCGCCAAAATGCAAGTATCATCCGCCTGATACTGTTCCTCAAGAATCATCAACGCGTTCCTCGATATCACTCTGCCCTTATCCGCTACTGTGATACTCGAGCTAATTGTCTTGGAGTATTGCTTTGACTGTTCGCCTAAGACCTTGTTCACTGCGACAGCGCCCACTGGTAGTTTGTCTTTCTTGGTCTTGCTTTTTGTTCATCAGAACTCCCAGTAAGTCCGCCAAACCTCGGTCACTTTGTAATGCACTCACGCGTACTGCTCATGGAAGGCCCTAATGCAATCAAATGTTCGCTGGCTTGCTGCGGTCAAATCCCGGACGATAATAAGGGTATCCGGCGACAAGATAACAGTGTCGGTGCTTGCGAATCCTTGAGGCACAATTGCGGGACTTCATAGTCATAGGTACGTACTTTTTCGCCTCTGGATCGGCAAACGCTAATTCGCTTGGCGTCAGCTTATCCTTGTTCATATACTGCGATGCGTACTACACTCACATATCGGTCTTATTGACATAATCTATGGCGGCTACGTCGTCCACGGTAGTGACGGTAGTGTAGGATGAGGGAAATCGACGAGCATCTAACCCTGTCTATATCCCAAGGGCCTGATGGTTTCCTCGAGGCATCATCTTCGGCGCTCGTCTGTGATATCGAGGCCCAAGTGTTACGGCGTGGCTCTTCCTGTTCTGGCTATGGAACTCGTTGGAGTATCTGCCGTGGGTTATTACCTGGTTAGTATCCTCTCATGAAAACCTTAAATGTTGATGCTTGAAACTGACGCCGCGAATTCAACGGAACCCTACCTCCTTGACCCAGCGTGAAGTCATCATCAAGACAAGGACAGCCACCATCTTACTCGCTTGCTTATGTATGAGTCTTTGGTGGCTCTTAGTATTACCGCTATTTCCATGCCAAAAATGCCTTCGTCGCTCAGCTGACGTAGTCTTCGAACGACTTCTCTACGAATTAGGCATCCCATCGACTCTAGCGATCATCGCTACGCAGCCTTATCCCCACTATGTCAGTTCCTTCACGAGCTTATCCCAGTCGCTTCCAATTCTGATTCAGGAACTTTAGCTAATCCGCCGCCCATGACGAGCACATCTCACGCTTTGGCAGGTTCATCTTAAAACGAACACAAACCCTCGTTGCGACTTGCGAGCCCTTTCCCCAGCTTAGCACAAGGTTGCTATGTATGTGCACTGGCTGTCTATCCTGCTAACGGTCGTTCTCGCTCTTGCGTCGCTACGTCTCTTCTGGAGACTCTTCTCGCAAAAAGAACCACTACCACCCGGGCCTCCACGGTTACCCCTCCTTGGAAACCTCCTTCAGCTCGGGCAGAGTCACGGTTTATGGCGCCCAATGACGAGGTGGGGTCAAATTTATGGTATGTTCTCCGTCGTCGTGACGCAACTTCGGACGTCGTGTCGCTGAAGACACATCCAGGCCCAGTTTTATCCCTCAGTGTCTTCGGGAAACCGTTTGTGGTCCTCAATAGTCACAAGGCTGCATCCGATCTTCTTGATCGAAGATCCGCTATCTATTCTGACCGCCCTAGGAACATTGTCATAGGAGAGTTGATGACACGGGGATTTTTGATGGTCATCACTAGGTACGGTGATGTCTGGAGGCGGATGCGCCGTGCTTCTCATGAGTAGGTTCTTAGTTCACCTTATCATTTCACACTCTTAGTCGTACGTCAGAGCCGTAGGTCCTCACGTATACAAGGAATATCTTCCCCAGATTGAAATCGAGGCTTCGCTCCTCATCTCCACCCTTCTTGAAACACCCGATGACTTCTACAGTCACGTCCAGCGAATGACGATCTCTCTCATGATCTCGCTAATATATGGTCTACCTCCGATTCTGGACTCTAAGGACCCCATCGTAGTGTGGATCAAAAGTGTTGCTAAACGACTTGGAGTTGCTGCTCGTCCGGGAACACACTATGTCGAATTTCTGCCGTGGATGATGTACCTTCCCCGGTGGATGTGAGCTGTTCTCTTTTCGTACTTATCACCTCATAATGCATTCTTCTCCAGGTGTAGATGGCGGTTGGTGGCCGAGCACTTTCATGACGAAACGTCTGCGAAATTCCGTGAGTTACTCGAAGGGGTAGCCGCGCGAGGAGTGGGTATCCGCCTCTGGTTGACCGTACCTCAATTTGGCTGACCGTGCATGATGCATCATCAGAACGCTGGCTCCCAGCAGCCATGTATAGCCACTCGACTCCTTAAGGAATACTCCTTGGGTACATTGTCTTTCGAGGAAGCCACATGGACTGCGAGCACACTCTAGTGAGTGAGGGAAATACTCGCCTGCGTGTAATGTTCTCACCGTATAAATAGTCTTGCGGGGTCGGACACGGTACTTTCTTCTGATCGCTTCGCTGCCGAAATGTTGCTGATGCCATACAACTGCAGATCGGTACACAGATTCTGTGTTTTATCCAAGCCCTGGTACTTCATCCAGGTGTTCAACATCGCGCTCAAGAAGAGCTGGACCGTGTCGTTGGGAAGTCACGGATGCCAACTCTCGATGACTTCGACGAACTCCCATATATCCAAGCTGTCGTGAAGGAAATACTGCGCTGGCGTCCCGCGCTTCCGCTTGGAGTTATCCACAGCGTAGAAAGGGACGACACATATCTTGGTTATCGGATACCCAAGGATGCTATGATCATCGCCAATACTTGGTCGGTGAACTGCGAATTAGATTCAACCGCCTTTCCGGTACTGACTGATGCTCATTTTCCAAGGGGTCTCAACCGTGATCCAGGCGTTTACGGCGACGATGCCCATGAATTTAAGCCCGAACGGTTCCTGGATTCTGAGGGTAAAGTGGCGACACCTTCCTCCATCGACACCAAAGATGAAGGGCACGTCTCGTTTGGTTTTGGTCGGCGGTAAGTTTCGTTGGAAAGTACGAGACACCCATTATGATCTCCTGCGTAGGCATTGTGTTGGCCACCATGTTGCTAACAGTCACTTGTTCATCCAAGCCGCCTCTATCTTATGGGCGTTTCAGATTCTACCCGAACGAGATGTCAACGGCGAGGCAATCTTACCTGATGTCACCAATGATGACGTCGATGGGCTTCTGATGTGAGTACGGCTTTGCCGTGATCGACTCTTAGCTGACATTAGTTCAGCACGCCGAGCAAGTTCAAATGTCAGTTTGTCCCGAGATTCAATGAAGTGGCCACTATCGTGCGAGCGACAAAAGATAAGAGAATGTCTAAGTAGACGTGAATATCTAGCATTCCGGATACACTTCTGAGACTGAGAAAGGGTGTCAAACACCGCAATGGTTTGGACCAACGGTCGTGTCGTCCAAGACGACTTGTTTGCCACAGGAGCTTATAGGAGGTTTGTTGATCACGAGACTTCCAGTTCGGGAGCTGCGCGTCGCCCTTTCAATTTGCTGTTACTTCTCAAGATCTCAGGTCCAAGACCCAACAGGGCTTTTCCCTCCTCTTCACCCTCCCTAATTCTTTGTACTCGATAGAGATAGAGGTTGCTTTCGGGCTCGAAATAGCGCCTGAAATGATCGTGCAATGACGCAGAAGTTACCTACGATTTCTATGGGACTTGCCCCGCTTACCAGGCAGCCAGATAGGTTCGGGAATCTGGGATGTCGATGAGGATTCACCCATGCCCGATCCGCTCCCAAGGTCATCTATACGATGGAATCTATGAAGGCGGACTACAGCGATCGCCAGCGGGACTGCAGTCTTGCAGGTGGCTACTGTGAAATGGTTCGTCCTTTGATATCGTCGTTTGTTTCGGTATGTTATCGCCTCGATGCGTATTTTTCTTATCTCGATACCATCCACAGAACATACCAAGGCCTTGGACTCGACAAATGGGCGGTTAAATTATGCCTCACGGAGGCCACCAGGCCGATTTGTATAAGGCTGAATCCGTCTCTTCCCCCCGCGCTATCGCATCCCCTTCTTTCAACTCTTCATCAACAATGCAGCCCATCAGTGAGTTATGTAGCTGAGCATATGAGTCGACGACATCAGTAACTCAATCCATCTAGACTACGAAATCGACGGTGCACAAGGGTGAGTTCCTTCAGTCGTTACAACACCTCTCAACCTTTAAGCTCGCCCTCTACTTCAGGACCAGAGCTGTATCAGAAAGTGACCTCCAAAAAGTCCGAGACCTTACCGCTGCATCTGCGGAGACATTTGAGTGCTTGAAGGAGCTTCAGGCATGGTACGTGTTTGGCGTTCTTGTCCCACGTCTAGTTTTACCGTCATGATCAGGGCCTCCAAAACCAAAACCTCGGCTATCTTCAAAAGAGTCCACATCCAATCAAAGGCTTACTCTGAATCCATCGAGGAGAGCCTTTCTGTCGCAAATTATGGCCTGGCTATATCGTTCCATGCTTTAGAGACGTATAAGGAAGGCTATATTATCTCCCCGGTCACACAAATAAAGATGATGAAGGATGCCAACGAGATGTTCAAGAAATCCTCTGAAGTCAAAACCGCCTTTCGAGACCTTCGCAAGGAGCTGCTTTCCGTGTGTAACCTTGGAGTATCCCTTCACAGCTACCTCATTTACCAATATCCAGATCAAAAGAGATAATGGCGATGCTACCTACTCTTCCCTCCATGTGTGTGACAAGAAACTCGATGCACTCGATTTGACGGCGCAAGCTTTACAAAGGCTTGTCGACGTTGTTGGAAACTTTGTCGACTGGTGGGATAGCATCCTCGTCATAGAGGAGCAAGCTTTGCATTGGAAGATGCGACTTGCGGAGGAAGGTTGCCGTTCAATTTGGCTTCGCTTAGAAAGTGAATTCAAGGCTTATCGGTCAGAGGTGAGACCCCTGGCAGATGAGACAGCATTGTGACATCTCACGGACTTCTCTCAGATCATGAAGCAGCAAGACTACTACGAGCCTCTCATGGTGGTTCGCCATAAGTCTTGGCTTATGCGAAAGGCTGAGGCAGTGGGAAGGGCGTTAAAGCCATCTAAATCCTCATGATTCGAGCTGCGGTGACTTATTTACACTGTCTTTCCATCAGGTTGACCCGATGTTTTGATTGGTTATGAAGCTACGTCCAAAGAGACCTTCTACCTATATCCCCCCGAGCGGAATGCTCTCGGTGCTCTAGCCTCTGAAACCCTACTCCCAGCGTATGGTACAGCCGCGAACCCAACGTCAACCTGCTGAAAGCTCAGCGCTCAGTCTTTGATCCATCATCCCGTCCAGCAGCACGTTGTTTTTGAACCACTGTTTGCAGCTGGTAAAGGTGTACTACAGAATACAAGCCTTCGACGGTTGATTTCAGCGATCCAATCGATGTGCCCAAGTGGAATCAGCAAGGGTTCCGACGCCCTTTCCGTGTCCTTCTACCCATTTTCGGCCCTTCTCCATTCCAGCTCCTTTTAGATGAGGTAGTAATATTGGTGCATGAGCACCTTCCATTATCCCTTTATCTCTAATCGACATTTACATCAGATCCAAGTTGCTTGATGAGGGTTCGGTTGTTTGGAAACCAAACTTGCGACATCCCATCGTTTGGTCTCCCATGATGCTACGCGCCCAGTGGGTCCAAGGGCTAAATCTTATGAAGAACCTCCTTCGCCTGATGACTTCTATTCACACCTCAGCATCCCATAATCAGCTCGTGTCCTCGGAGGTTGACCCTGACCCCAGCCTTCGGAGCGGAAGCAGCTTCGTTGCCGTTGACATGTCTGGCGACCCTCTCATTGACTTATTATAAGGATCAAACTGCATCCGCTCATTGTCGAACGTAACACCCTGGCGTCCAGTTCTCCAGGGTGCATTCGCGGTCAGTGCATCCTAGTACTTATAAATCTCATAAATGACAAACATTGTCAATGTAGCCCCTACATATGATCATAATCGAACACTTCGCGAGACAGAACAAGGCTGATGTCATGCCCAGGCCCCGCTAGTCGTTGCAGTGCGAAGATTGGATCAGCCTTGTCCCCTATGATATCCGTGATACCAACCTCTGCTCAAGTCTCTTCTTCCCTGCGATGACGTACTTACTGGCACGCAGACTCCGTCTTCGATCTTTAAGTCTTCAGAGGGCCATCCAGGCAGTAATCCAAAGGCCGAAAACGTAACACTCGAAGCCGACCCTTCCCTTCCTGTCGACCTTGCTGTCGCATTCAGTAGTAACCGATCAGTGGCGAATGGAACGTCACTTGTGGCGAACTTGACGAGCGCTCCATATATAAGCTGGTTCACATTCAAATGCTTGATTTCACCCCTCACAATGCCAATTCTCACTACGCACACGCTTTTCCCCCCAACAACCCCCTCAATTTTCACCTTACCTGCGGAATCGGACCCACTACGAGATGACTTTTTGAGCTTCCTACTGGAGGACAATCAATCCAAACATCATGTCTTCTTCAACAATCGCAAATATCACAAGTATGTTCCCAAGTTCACCTCGTTCTTTTTAGACTAATCCCGGCGCGACAGTCATATTTCGAATCATTTGCTCGCACTCTGGGCAATGGGAGGAGACAAGGAAGTCATCTCCGCAGCCTACGAGCACGATTCCAGTTTCCAACTGCCGCGTTTTCCTTCCCCCCNATTCTATCACCGATGACAATTGGAGCAATCATCTCGGAGACGAACAGTAAGCCTGCCCTCCTCTTAGTGCTCCGAAACCGTCTTGCTTACTCCCAAGGGAGGATGTACAGTTCTTACCTTGACTATTTCAAAAATATCCTAAGGCACGACGACTTTTCACGCGTTTTGGAGAAGTACGTCTTCTCTGAGACGGAGATGCTTTCCCGCTTTCTAGGCGGCCTATTTCACCCTGTTATATTCATAGGCTACGGCTGCGAGTTCCGCATTCCAGGGATTCTGGCCGAAGGTAAATTGATGCTTATCCGTCCGTCTTTTCGTCGCCGCATGTTGACACGGTTGTCCACTGGCAGGACTGGCTCTAACTGCGGTACATCCACCTGTGGCCGCGGCCATCATTCCCCTGTCTCGATGCGCTTTGGACAGACCTCCAAGGCACTCATCTGCGCCTATTCACGTCCTATGTATTCTAGATCGTATTATGAAAGACGAAACTATTCGCGGCGGAAACCACAAAGTCGGTCTTTTGGGGTACAAGATGTATCACTGGGTGGTAGAGCACGCCGGGGATGTAATATCCAAGCACGTTGACGACTGGGCCGACTTCGATGCGACAAATACGGACGTCGTCGCTCGCAAGACCGAGGAAATTCACTGGTTGGCCACCCTTTTGTACGCAATGTCCGGCTTCCAAGCTGCCCAGGAAGACTTAAATTTCTTCTTCAAAGCCGACTTCTTCACGTACGTGCCTTTCTAGACTAGACACGTAAATCTTCTGACCGATCTACTGCTCGTCCGCCCAGGGCTCACCTCGTAACCTCCGCTCTCTTCCTCCCATCAATTACCGCTTTCTTGAAGCCAGCTTCCAAGCGTACCTTTCTTCGTGCGTATCTCTATACCGGTCTGGTTTGGTGGATTTCCAGGGGGAAACGCCTCGACGTGGACGGGTTCTTCTCTGTCGATGTCGATGTCCGTGTTGACGTTGCCAGTTCCCAATCACCCTCCACGAATGGCACGAACGATCGAGGAGGAGATACGGTCCATGACAAGGACAGTTCCCAATTTGTATGGTCGCGAATCATCAAGCACGCGATCCACCATCCAGACGACCATTTGATCAAGTGTCAGCGGTCGCTGTACCATTTCTCTTCGATGTATCGACACAGTCAGCCTTTTTCAGCGGTGAAAGTCGCCGGGTTTGAAAGGCTGGATAGTAGTCTGTTCCTCCGCGCTGCAATTCTTACGGCTCATCGGTTAGAAAATCCGCCGAAGGGCGCTCTGAAGTGCTGGGATGTAAATTGAGCTTTCTTTGTACGACATATCTGGATTCAACACTTAGAATAGATTTGTTTTTGAGAGCCTTCATTCAGCCGGCAAAAGGGCGCCACCCATCCAAGACTTGCTCAAGACATGAAATACTTCTATGAGTTCTATTGCGTCCCCAACTTCGCAGTACAAGCACGGAACTGTCATGAGTTTGAAACAAGTATGCGTGTGGAGGCTTGATGGGAAAGAAGCTATCAGATATCTGGTCGTAGTGTGAAGTCGCAGGATGGGAAACATAAATTGGGAGCGGCGTGTACGAGGGTGCGCATAGTGAAAGTGAGTACCTTCGAGCATCAGGCGGGTTATAAGGAAGCTGAGATTAAGGAATTGTAAGAGACTAAATCAAACTCACGGAGAGATCCTTGGCCTTCTAATGCCTCAGTCATAAATGAGACCTTCGCCGCCAAAGTAACTGACGTTTGCGAGGAAGACTCTAGGCTCATTGAGAAGCAGGTGCTTTACCTCAATAGCAACTATGGCTCCGCGTATCTGAACAGAGATTGACGGCCGCGAGTTGATGAGGCAAGTAATGTGGTCCAAGTCTTGACGATGTGATATCTCGCCCCCGATGACAACAATTTCGTTAAGTTGGGGGAGGATTGGCGCGGAGGGAGGAACGAGTAATGAATTTGAGATCGGGGTTCCTGGGTTGAGGAGCCCCAGGAACGAAAGGCTGGTATTTTGCAGGTACACGGTCTTGACATTCACATGTGAAGAAAGCAACTGTTCAATAAAAGTGCCCTCAGGTGCGTTCTGGGGATAAACTAGTGATAACTGAGTTGCTGCGGTTGCCAAGGTGTGGATAGCGGGAAGAATAGTGTGGTGACGTTCCCAAGAGACAAAGTTGAAAAATAGGGAGACTGGTCCGACATCTGTAGGGTCGACTGGGAGAAAGCTGAACGACGGAAAGTTTGGCGTCAGCGTGAAGGTGGCCTCGAGTCCCTGCCGTCCGAACGCGTTGGCCCGTCGCGAGAAAACGGTTTCAAAGGTGGAAACGAACTGCGACGCATCGACCGAAGACAAACGCAACAGATCATCCCGTCTGGTTTGAAAGCCAACTTTCGTTGTACTTGGAAAGTCGACACGATCGAACAGGGATATCTGAGTGAGATCGTCGGCTTGAACCTCTAGAAGCTTCAGGTGAGCCAAAGGAATCTTCTCCGTCAACGATACGTCGTTCGGTTCCGAACAAAGCGTATCGATGTAAAGTTCTTCGACCATCGGGGTATTCTGGAGAATAGAAAGGGCAGTCCTGATGCCAAAGGTGCCAGCACCCCGACTGGTGGTATTGGAGATATCAAGTCGAGTTAAGCGTGGAGCTGCGGGAAATTGGATTGGAAGCGGGATCTCATGGATTTCCAGTGATTGTAGGGAGGGAAAGTTTGCCCAAGGCCATTGCTCCGGAGGACCGACATCGGAGCCTGTAGAGCCATTGAGTCGGAGACGCCGAAGGAGGGGAGCATCTTCTTCGATTTCTTGTAGAAGCCTGGTGAACATCTTGGCACGGTTTGAGACAACCCAGAGGTCCTCGAACTGTCTGCTCTTGAATAGAACACGATTCGCCATCTTCCAAAAGCCTTTATCATCGTCAGCTGAGATACGCCACAGAGGTATTTCAACCGTCAACGGAGATGCCTTTGCACGCTTGAGCATGGCGGGTACTTGGCTGGTGGTTGCCAAGTTGATGAAGGCCCACATTCGAGGCGTAGACAAGCAGATTTCTCTCCAACGTCTGCAGACGCCTTGAAGATAGAAAGGAACAAGGCCTCTGTCACTTTGACAGCAGGATAGAAGGACAAGAGAAAGAATGTCGTCGGGGAGTCGTGAGATGGCAGGTCGCTTCAAGTCATCTTCGGGGTGTAAGTCATTTTCGGTCGTGTTCATATCTTTCTAATTCTGTGATGAGAGAGGATCTCATATGTATATGAGGCTTTGAAGCTCACCTGGCTTGTTGCAACTTACACTAGAATAAAGTGACGACATGAGAGTTGAGGTAGATAACGAAGTCCGAACCCGATCGGGAATTTGAACCTCCTGGGCTCGACGAAAGGGGCATCGTTCGACATGACCATGTTTGATTGGCAGGAAAGGCTCGATGGTAAAGGTAATCGAGTATCGGTAGCATACTCGACGAGAAGAGGGTGATGTACATAGTAAAAGAATTCAATACCGTTGCAGAATATGTAGGGAGGTAAAAGGAAAGCACCGTAACGAAGGAATTTCTAAAGGGAAAGTACAAGGGGTACAAGGAATGGACAAGGGATACATGGTTTTGCATACAAGTTAGAGGTAAAGAAACTGGTCAAAGAGCCTGATAATAAACATCTAGTAGATCCAATGAACAAGGATGACGCGGGCATCATTAGTTCACGCCAATACCCAAGTAGAGTCAATGTGTTGGGCGGGAAGCTTGACCGTAGACGGTGGTACAAAGGCGACGATCCAAGCCATATGTCCATGACACAAGGCCATACGTTGGTGGTTTCGGTGAGGTGGGTGTCCGAAGCGTAGGCTGATTGCGTATGTACCAGGGCGAGGTCAGATCAGGTCGCCATTCGATCGTCACCCCAACGTTCCGTGGAGGACACCCAGAGGAGCTTGAGAGTCCTTGAGGATGTTGCATGATGGGCACTGTCACCTGCGAACGGTGGATAGTGGTGGCCGTTTGTACGAAAAACACAGTCGAAGAAACGTAGTGCTAGACGAGAAGGACATCCATGCCGTCTAGCTACCACTCTGCGCATGGACAGAGGTAGCACCTAAACGTCGGAAATGAGTTTCCCTATGACGCCTTAGCTCAACCCAACGACGATGAGGTCTCTCCTTGAGGAGAAGCTATGGTTCGTTGAGCCAGACGTATGACTCGTGTACAGGAACTCAAAAGTACAAGGACCCTTCGCGCCTCGTCCCTTCGTTGAATGCGGAGCTCTTGGAAGAGCAGGTGGTGATGATGGGTTGGATCGTACGGTCGACTTCATCTTCTCTCTGCCACGAATACTCGACGGCGGTTCCGTACACGTCGATGCTCCTCTGAAAACAGGCGTCTTCATGGCGCGCTAAGCAGCAAATTCGGGGAAGAAGCGTATTGCATGAGCAATTGACGACGAGGAGCCATATCAATGAAAGGCCGGGTACACTCGATAGCAACGATGAAGCCGGACAACGAGAAAATTCGAACGCGGGAAGCCGCTTAGGTTGGGAAGTTCGACATCCCATGCTGAGGAGAACCCAAGGCTGGGCGGACGTAGGTGATCCTGTCTAACCTAACTAGGCGCTTGCATTGGGAGCCCAAAGCCTGAAGCCTGACAGTACCCCAGGGCAGTAGTTCCCTAGAAGATGAAGGGGTAAGATAGATGGCTGAAGGAAGAGAAGTTGTAGTCGAGTATAGGGCGTACCAGAGGTGATTAGGGCGAAGTAAGCCAAATCGACGCGATGGTTAAGACAAAGGCAATTTGAGCATCCATAACCTTCCAGAGCGAAACCGTCGTTGCATCCCACTCTGAAGATAAGGCTAAAGCGAGGCTTGCGTCAGCGACGAAGAAAGTATAAGTGAGAGAAACACGAACCTTGAAACTGGGACCCTGGCCCCCACGGCTCTAGTCTCCAACAACGTTGACACCGATGGCATAGTCTAATCTGGCCCAACTCTCGGGTCATGACTCATGACACACTGAGCGCCCAACAATGTCAGGGTGGCAACGTTCGCGATGACGGAAGAGAAGGTCTTGAGAGGGAGATGAATATTGCAGAGACGGACTGCGGCTGAAGGAGTGGGATTGAAGCGTAAGAGGTAGGAAACGCAACAGGAGGAGCTGGTGCACAAACCTTGAGAGGAGGACGGACAACATGACTTCAAGACCGAAGACGTCCCGCAACGCAACTCATGTAGGAAGGATGCGTCTGTGGGTATTCTCTGAAACTCAGAGATCCTCCATGACCAGTCGCATAACTACATAGTATGCAGTAGCGAGCGACGAGGGATATACGCAGATCGACCCAAACGCCGCGCTTGAGGGTTCATATTCGATGATTGATGTCCTCGCGCAGAGTTGTTGGCATGTTGCCACCCGAGACCACATCAAGCGTTGGGGTCAACTGAGGGTGCTCGGGGAGTATGTAGATGGTGCATGCACAGGATGGACACAAGTGCTCATCGATCATCTCAGGCGACTGTGGGCAATATACCCGAGTGTGTATGTACGCCAGCGAAAGCAATCGAGTCGAGAGGGAGGAGATGCGGACAATATGGAGTCAGGTTTCCCCCGACTCTCGAGATCCGACGAACAGCGTGCTTTGAGGGCAATCGCCATCCTTAGGGGACCACATGACGGGAGAGTGGACGTTTGTCATTTACACACTGCGCTGCGCCAAACTGCAAGCTTTGATTCCCCGGAGGCGAGGCAGTACACGCCGCACGGTCCGCGTTTGGGGAAAACCCTGGCAAATACATGAACTCCACGTTCACTGGCCGATACCAGTCTTGGGATCTTCGGGGCTGAGCACCACCTGGCTTGGAGTCGTGCTGCATATTCAACATGGGCGAAAATCAGAAGATGGGTAGTAAACGCACCTTTACTATCCAATAAATCCAGTCAATGTATCCTGAGTCCAACCGTCGAGGTTACCACCATTCCTTCCTCACATTCCGGAGCCGCGGCGCTGCGCAGGGGGAGAAACCGGTCGTGATTGGGGCCTTCAAGTGCAGCCTCCCGGCCAAGGAAGGATATCCCAACACCCAACTACAGCTGGGGGCTTCATTCAGCGTCTCAGTTTGACGACATTGGACGAGCATGACACACCTTCGTGAGAAGAGAAAACCCCCAACGCCGGGGGTAATAGCCAGCAACGCAGTCCTTTCAAGAAGTCCGAAGCACTCCCAGGTAATTTGACTTGAGAGCTCGAGCCATAAACGACATCCGAGGCTTGGGTTCTGCAAAAACCATCATCGTCAACAATGACGGCGATTGAATCAGAACGCACTCACGTCAGTGGTCCAGATATGACAGGACTAGATGTAGCCCGTTTGTTTTATTGCGCTTTCTCAAGACTTTTCCATCAATATACGGCCCGACGACGTTAAAGGCAAGAAGGACAGGCATGGTGTGGATGGTGAAAGAAAGATAGGCGCTTAAGAGGCGCTTAATGACTTCAAATTAGGGGCCTCCCCTTTACATGGACATGAAGAAACCACAGGTCCCCATCCCCGACGCGACCTCCAGTTGACAGCAAATGAGACCGGTAACGCCGCCATAATATCTGCGTCCGTAGATAGTATGAGCTGCGGACTGGTGATTGGAAGAGCCGAGTCACGTTACAAACGAGATAGAAGCACGAGCTCATGGAATGATGGAAGTGGCACCCAAGGCTCATTGAAAATTGATTTCAACGGCAATAGCAACCTTGCGTATCCTCACTATTGCTTGTGTCCGCCAGCTGAGGAACCTGATGATATGAGTAAAGGACAGAAGGTGGTTATAATCTGCAATATCATGCCGCCAGTCACGATGACTTCTTTGAGACCCGAGTTCAGGGAGGATTGACGCGGAAGTGAGAGTGTCAGAGGTTTAGGGAGACAATGGACGAGTCGACGCCAAAGTCCCAGGTTCCAATAACCCCAAAATCAACAAGCAGGAATGTTATAAGATGATGGTCTCTCGGATGCAGTGGATCCAACGGATGCCAGTGAGGATAGCGGGGAGAATGACAAGACAGCGGGTCCAAGAGTGAAGTCCAAACGTTGGGATAGTCGCTCCGCCAGTCATAGCACTACCAGCATCGATCAGAACCAAATCGAAAGATGGGAATCCCGACGTCAGATGAAACGTCGCCTCAAACCTCTGCTATGCATCCGTGACAGGTACTGAGAAGAGAGGAGATAGGTAGAGTTGGATTTTGTCGTATTCAGAAGCTGAACGGAAAGTACACGGATGGTAATTATAGAAAGTGGTAGATTCTTACTTGAATCACACCTTCTAAAAAGCAGGACTGTGAGGGTACTGAGATAAAGAGAGCATCAGAAGCCAAACTCACGCAAAATCAATACTACCAGTCGTAAATGATACCATCGTCGCCGAAGTAGTTGACCTCCTCGACAAGCACCCGAGGTTCATTACAAATCAAATCTTTGATCTCGATGGCGGCATTAGCCTTGTATATCCTCACTATGACGGAGGGCCGAGAGTTGAGGAGCCGAGTGATCCAAGTAAAGGCCCGACCGGTGTGATCATCCTCAGATATCGCACCGCCTGTCACAACAACTTCTCTGAGCTTGGGAAGGATCAACACTGGAGCTGGAGAACTTGATATTGGAGAAGATACAGCCGGAGTCGACGTCGAAGTCCTTGGTTCGAGTAACTCCAGGAGCGACAAATGGGAATACTCCAGGACGATGGTCTCGACATTGGGAAGCGACGGAAGCAACTGCTCGATAAATCGAAAATCAGGTGCGTTTTGAAGCAACACCAGAGTTAGCTTCTTTACGGCAGGCGTTAACCTGCGGATAGCGGGAAGGATGAAATGACAGCGTTTCCGAGAGGCGACTTGAAATACTGGGGTCGTTGACGGATCAATTGGGGAAAACTTGAACGATGGGAAATTCGGCTGGAGCGTAAATGTTGCTTCAAGTCCCTGCTTTCCAAAACCCTCATATAGTCGCGAACAAACATGTTCAAGCGTAGCGACAGAGGGTGCTTCATCACTCGGAGAGAAGAGATCGTCCAACTGGGATTTGAAGCAGACTTCGGTTGTAGTGGGAAACTCGATGTAGTTGAACAGGGATAATTGGCTGAATGTTTGGGCTGAAACATCGATATGCTTCAAGTGGCCCAACACAAGCTTCTCCGGCAACGATATGGGACCAGGCGAAAACAGAGCGTATTCGACTGAGCAAATCGTCCCAACGAAAATTTCTTCGATCAGGGGGGTATTCTGAAGGATAGAGAGGATGGTCCAAATGGTGAAGGCACCCAAGTCTTCACGAGTAGCGTAAGATACGACAAGCCGAGTTAAACGTGGAGTCGTTGGGAAGCGGTGTGGAAGTGGTAGGTCGCGAAGTTCTACTGTGCGAAGGGAAGGCAAATGCGTCCAGTGCCACTTATCAGAGTCCCACTGAACATGTAATTGCGCGGTCAAACCACTGCTTAGCCGTATTTCCTCAAGGATGGGTGCGTCGTCCTTGATTTCTCCGAAAAGTTTGGTGACTAACTTCGGATCCATGAGACCAGAAGCAACCGAGAGCGTCTGAAACTGGCTACTCAATGACATGACATGTTTCACAGTGGCCCAGGTTTCTTCTTGCTCGCACGGGATACACCACAGAGGCATATCAACCACGAGTGGAGCTGCCTTCGCGCGGTCGAGCATCATGGGTACTTGATCAATGTGCGCGAGGTTGATGAAAGCCCACATTCGAGGCGTCGAGAGGCAGATCGCCCTCCAACGTTTGCAAATGCCTTGAAGGTACATTGCACCCGTGTCATTTTCACAACAGCAGAGGAATATGAGAGCCAAAATGTCGTCGGGGAGTCGCTCGAGGCCATTTATGGGCAAGACCATATTTCTTTCGGCCTGTAGTATCAATGTATCATGAGCGTTGAGATGTAATTCGTGGCTTCTGAGTAAATGTTTGATACTCACTAGCTGTGTTGGATGGGCGAACAAAACGAGCCTAACAACTCCCGAGATCGGGAAATTGAACCCCCTGGCTACGTTGAAAGGGGCGGTCTAGTGGATTTTGGATGGACGGCAAGAGCTTTAGGCGGCCAAACGATCTGTGAGCAGCACTACAAAAGACACAAAGACGTAACATCTTTCGAGCAAAAGGTAACAAAGGGTATACCGAGAAAGCGCATAGGAAGACGCGGTATGATATATGTATATGAAGGGCGAAGGGAAATAGAAAAGAGGACATAGGGAGGATATATAGAGGAAAAGAAAAGAGTGAACCTTTCGTGCAATAGTAACAAGTAGTACGGCAATAAATACAACAAATGACGGTCGCGTACAAGGCGTATGGAACAATTGTCTTTTTAGTGATAATACACAAAATAGCTGGATCTAAACTGAACCACGGGGAACCCTTCAGAGACTTGACTATTGAGGTCCAGCGTTCCAGGACGCTTCGCATAGGGTGGGAGGCCGAGGATGCGTGCGGGTCGAAAACCACAACAAAAGGATGACGAGGCGCTCGAAGGGTATGTAGCTGCTTTGAGACGCCGTTAAGTCATGATCTGTGTACTGAACCACTCTCCACAGAAAGGATCCCCGATGCCATCGCTGAGCAGCCAGTGGCAACCCAGATTATGATAACATGCTCAGCGTGCGGAGGCGCAATGCCATTGACGCGTAAACCAACATGACACAGGCAAGATCTTGAAGTACACGGGATAGAGTGTACCCACAGCGAGACGAGTCAAGATACGTCTCCGCTCGCTGGACAAGAGCGGAGGCTTGCCAGCGGTGAAGAAGGGGTGGGGAAGGGAAAGCCAAGCATAGAAACGAGTTTCCGACGCCAGCATCGAGGAAAACAGGTCATCTTGGTCATCCTCCCCATTCGGTTCGTGCACCATCCATCACTCTAGTTCCGTCCACGAATACCAACACCTGTCCGTGACATTCGTTGACGTCTCCTCAAGACGACGATGTTCGATGGACTGTCAACGATTTCGCCGCTCCGGGCGCTCAACCCTCCATGACGCAACGTCCGGACTACCAGGAGCTTCGAGTCTTGTCAGTCATTGGTTCCGACGTTACTGAGGAGCTTTCGCTCACCCTCTCAGACGTTTTGCATGATCAATCTCCGGAACGCCTCGAGCGCCAAGTTTTGATTTCGTTTTCGACCAGCCTGCCACCTATAGGTACAGCCCCCACAGGACCTCATGCCGATGACTTTTTCCATGTGAAGTCCACGTCAAGAGCCCTTCGCCCCGCATTCCAAGCCCCGGCCACAGGAGTGATACAGCGTGGTATCGTAGCCGCTGGTAATAGTCGTGGGCGGGGAATATGACGGAACCACGGTTGGACGTCGAGTGGAAGGACGGCACGGCTATAGGAGACTAAGGTACGACCTCTCACTGGACAAAGAGTCGAAAGCGAAGGGAAGACTTGAAAGGCCGCAGGAGCGAAAGCTTGGACTGGAATCTTGAAGTTTGGCTCGTGGCGAGCGGCAGGGATGGACTAGTAGTGACTGATGATCGACAGCTGCAAAGTTGAGGGTGGAGGGTATCGAAGAATATGGGAAGGCCTAGTCGATTTGCCACCAACAAGACCCGGAACCGCAGGTGGTCTGTCAACCACATATCCACTCCCCGCAGCCAGTGCCAACCCCGAAAACGGTTATCAAACCCCGAGGAACCCAGCGTTCGGGTACAGCGATGTACGAGCGTGTAGAACGCCATTGAGGTGGCCAGGAAGGGTGGACTGAAAGGAGAAGGGGATAGCGATGGAGGTTAGCGTCCTTAGCTGGCCGCAGTTTACGCGATCCTGGACGTTGTTTGCGAGGAACGTTATCGCAGGGCGATTGATGATGGGAGAGTTCTATGATCCCGAGGTCGAACACAGGACAAGCGCTTATTTACATAATAATCCACGAGAGATAGGAGATTCCCTTTAAGATGCTTGGGGGCGCAAACGTCGAAAGTCAGATGGTAGCCGCAGATGCACTTGTGTGACCATCAGCACTAGCACCGCGACCAAGTACTCCACGAAAGTCTGTGAAAGACTCAGAAAGCACAGTGGGACTTCTGCCGGACTGCCCGATTCTTCGACGGGAGCCTTAGGAGTCTTATAGGAGCGCATCCCATTGAGCCTGTCATCGACTTGGGCTGATTTTGCGTAACCCATCAACCCCCCCCCCCCCCCCGCNCCTGTTATCTCTGTGTCTACTTGATCTGAGAACAAGATCTGGTAAACATCCGCAACACATCAGCACCATCAGCGGCAGGTGGAGTATTGACTCTAAATTTGAATTTGATGAAATGGCGTTCAATCATGTGTTCCATTATAGAGCGCATTACCGCCTCAGTATCGTACTTATACATTGGGAGTAGGCTTACGCACCCTGCGTCTCCTCCAATCATTATTGAAGAGATGGCCTATCCTATGTTTCCTATGCCCAACACCGACCACATGCAACTAGCGCCTTTCCGACCAATCGACACAAAAGCTAGTCCAAAGTATAAGTAAGTACGAAGGAGTATAAGGCGGCAGAGAGCCAAGATGACTGACTTACTGCGTTTGGCGGTTTGTGTCTGTAGTTTCACAATCGAAGGTGGGTTTCTCTATTCGGGTACGACTGTCGATGTGATGCATTGACCGCTTCGTGCCTCCCCTTCCAGTCATCAAAGCAGCAAACCTGTCGTCCAAGTCTCTGATCAAACACCGCTTTCCAAGCGTATGTGTCGAAATAACAGCGTGGCATACGTACAACACGCAACATACAACCCATCGTACCGAAGTAGTGGAGGGGAGCTTCGAACCGACGTGGAATGAGCGGTTCTCAATGTGAGCTAGCTCCCCGACTCGTTGCGGAAGTATTTTCAGGAGAATGACGGGTTTACCTTCGCGCGTAGAACCGACCAAAGTGAAGATTCAATGATCCAATTTGAAATCGTCGACAGAGGTACTGTGTTCACCAGATCGTTCGGCTCTGTCAAGCGAGCGGTAGGAGACCTGCTATCTATGGCTAGGCGTGATGAGGCTATCCAAGGTATGAAAACCACATCAATCAGGCCGACGCCTTTTGGATGACTGACAAAGGATTCAGAAATCACCTTTACCGGCTCAAAGCGCGACGCAAAGAGCGATACCAATAAGACATATCGAGGGTCCCCAGGCTCGCTCTCAGATCCTGGACCCATCCTTTTCGTATGCATCCACGATGTCGTCAACGCGGACCCGGAGATGCAGAAGAAAGAAGACGAGAAGAAGCGACGGGAGGATGCGAAATACTTGAATGGTCTTTATGTAGCGAGCTTAGCGTCTTACTCTAGCTAAGCCGTACGGGCAGATTATATCCTTGATATCCTTGGGAATGGATGAAATAGTTGCGAGAACGGCAGCGTTGGCCGAGGAAGCAAGTTGAAGCTCCTTTCGCGCAGAAACCGTCAACTTTGTTGCGAGGCTCGAAGGTTGAACTGGGCAGTCGAGACGTGGAATACTCTAAGTTATGCGTTTGTTATATCTGAGAGCTGAGCAATATTCGGCTGAGCGGCGGGTGACTGTGACAATGACAATGAGGACACCCCTAACCCGCGAAGTCTGACTCGAGCTTGTCCTCATGTCGTTATGTAAACCTTCAGCATATCAGCAACTCACGCTTCCTTCAAGTCCTTTCGCTGCCTCTCTATCCTTCCTTCAGATTGTCCGCTGGACTATCTATCATCTCCGTTGAACCGCTCAGGATCCTTAGGGCAACAGGAGAATGTCTGAATCATCTTCTCAAGAGCTGTCAATGTGCGTCCGATGCTGGAAATCAGAGGGCTCACTTGCAGAGTATTTGAATTCGTTGTAGGGCTAGTAGAAGCTTCTCTACGGGAGAGGAGGAGTTGGCTATAGGTGCCCTTCATATTCATCTCGTTCGCAATGTGTTCATGAGTTCTTCAACTATTGCGACCTTGTGTTGCTCCAGAAATCCACAGCCCAGCGACGAACCCGAATCAAAGCCCTCCGATTTTGAACATGGACTCTTCCAACCCCCAACTGAATGCGACATTAGCGCTGCTAGCAAGTACTTTCAGCAGCATGGACGCAACTTTCAAGAATCTCAATACCACCATGGGGTCCTTGTCGAACAGTATGGACAGACTTTCCTCAACCGTTGATCGGCTCTCCGACACTATGGAGTCCACGTCGAATAGCGTAGACAGACTTTCGTCTACCGTGGATCGGTTTTCAGCCACCGTGGTGCGTTCAGATACGCTGTTGATGGTCTGGATCGATCTTACTGACTACAATCTCTCGCGTATGAAGGAGAGAAGCTCAGAGCGATTGTCGGAGACTACTCTCATGCTCGCGGAATCGATGGAGAGGTCAGACAGAGCTCAAGATGAAAGGCTGGCAAGAATGGACGAGCGTGAAAAACGTCTCAACGCTGTCCTGAAACGACTCGAAGCAGAGAAGGAAGAAAAGCAAAAGGCTGCGGAGGAGAAGGTTGATGCTGAGGTATGTTCATGGGAGCTGTTTATCCGATCCGGTGTGACTGACAGTATCTACGCAGCCGACTGAGAGTACAGATCAAACTCAAGTCATCGCAGACCTTCAGAGACGTCTCGAGGCCCTTGAACGAACAGGCATAAGCAGTTCATCGGTAAGTCTCACCTCGTGAGCAATCTTGTGAGTGAGATTGCCTGACTCCCATCGTAGGGCGAACGGTAGTCATCTCCATCAGAGAAGCCCGCTCAGTGCGCGCGATATTTTAGGATACTTGTCTTGTGTAGATGCGATGGGATATATCGCTGTCATCTTTCGTCAACCGTGATCAGAGCGGCTGGAAAATGGTTAGTAGAACATGAGAAGAATTGCTTTAGCGGGATAAGGTACTGTATGGGGGACATTGATGGACTCATTCCCTCCAAGCTCTCGAATTGTTTTGGTTTGATAGGAGGCTTCTCCTGTGCTCCTGTTCCTTGATTTCAGAACTAGCGCTTATGTAAGTCCATGGACCAACTTCTGATCCTCCTCGGAGGCACACACAACTGCCAAGAATCCATGGTCTCGGGAAGGAGATATGTGCAGCGCCTCCGAAAACCTTTGTTCTTTTGACGTTTCCTGAATTGTCAAGCTCAGGTACCCAGACGGGGTCTCTTTATCAACTCCCCCCNACTGCATCTCCCAACCAGCGCCGTTTATTTTTACGGTGGAGTTCATGGTACGTTGTACATGATATAACTTGAGGAACCGCTTCTGGCTCACAGAACCAGCATATCAGGACCGATGTACTTGCCCATCAAGCTATTGACGAGCAAATTCATGCCCTGAAGATACGGAGAAACACGTACTGCGCGATATCTCAGCTTCCGGATGAAATACTGTACAGGATATTCGCCTTCACCAAGCTCAACGCGGAGCTCGAGCAGACTTTTCCTTTCTCGCGGAGGCGTCATCAATGGATGAACTCGACTGTTCATGTTTGTCGAGCCTGGAGGAATATCGGTCTAAACAATCCTTCGCTATGGACCTCCATTGACCTACCCGCGCCCCATACCATGGAAATGCTCTTTCGCTCCAAATCCGCGCCGTTGCGGCTCTTTTGTAAGATTCCGGATGACACCAACAATGGAGAGGAGATTGATCGCAATCAGTCCGAATTCTGGCTGTCTGCAGAGGCGGCTTTCACTGATGTGACCAGAATCCAAGAAATATCAATCCGCGGGGATACGGTGCAATGTAGCACGCTTTCGAGGCTGTTCTCCTTGCCCGTCGACTTCCCCTCCCACAAACCCACCACAGACTCTCCGTCTCCCCGTTTAGAATTACTCAACATACATATTGACCACTACATCACAACCGCCCCACCTTCCAGGCTCCTGCCATGGGGGGAGCTCCGTTATTTACGAAACCTGGGCCTCCTTGGCGTCCCTCTCCCTCCTGTATTACCTTCGATGCCAAACCTTCGCGAACTCAAAGTTGGGGACACTCCGAACCACCCTAATTCTGTCACCGCCCTACTTCGACTACAGTCGACTCTGAGATAACCCATACCTTTCGGTGGAAGCTCGAAAGTATGGGTTTTGATGGAGTATGGGATAGCACAAGGTCATGTGATTTATTAGGGGCAGAAATTTATTGGAAATTTACGAAAAATAATCTGTAATCTGTGTGGCAACCATCTCGTTTGTTGCCTCTAGCCGAGTCCGCCAACCAAACCCAGCGAGTAACTTCTCCATCTCCCGAGCAAAGGGATCATCAATGTGTTGAAGATATTTTTTGAGGGTGTCTGCCGCAACAAGGGCCTCGCGGCGAGAGGGTTTGGAGGTTTCATCTAATTTGTCGACGTCGGTAGTATCGGCGCCATCATTGGCTTTGTTTTCGGCTTCGGTGACATATTCTTGAACCGCGGTGACAATTTCTTCGTCGGAAACAAGCAGACCTACCAACTCGTTCTCTGACTCAGGGTTGATGAGTTCATCAATGGCCATGCGATTCTTTCGATGGAGGGCGCCTCGCGATTCAAGATGGTCAAGGCACGCGTCGACTTCATTTTCAACGGGGGCCTCAGGGGCTGCAAGAGTCGCTGGTGGTGGTGCACGGCTCTGAGTCAGGGAGGGAGGGAGAATACCAGCCTTGAGCCAGCAATTGGCAATCGTTGATTGGCTGACTTCATCCCATGCCATGTCCGCGAGCCGCATTGCTTCTAATTGATTGATTGCATAGATTTTTGCAGGTGTAATTCCTTGGTCATAGCAGTTGATGGCGCGTTTGAAAAACTTGCTGCGATAGTGAGCTTTGAAGCAGCGAATAATCCCGGCGTCGTTGGGTTGGACGTGGGCTGTGAGATTCGCACGGACGTTTTCGACGGTGATGTTAGTGATGTCGTCAGGGACAATATGCGCACTGAAATTGTCTTGAAGAAGGAGAACGTGGCGCTTTTCGTCACGAAGGTCGCTGCCCCAGTTACAAAGCCACTCTTGATAAAGGACGGCAGTCATCCAGGCCTTGGCATTGTTCCGATAAAGGAAACCAAGTGATTCCGATGATTTTTTGTCAAACGCGCGTGGTTGTTTGGACTTCCCTATAACAAAAGGGTCAAGCTTTTCGGTCCCGTCTGCATTCGCCGTGAAAGCATAGGTGATCCGAGTCTTTTTGTCTTTCACTCCTGCCATTTTAGTGGTCATCAACCCGCGGTCGGGCGGCATTCTAGGAAGTAAATCAGATTAGCAACTGTAACATCGCCAGTGGAACCGCCGCCGCCCGCGTTGCGTACCCATAGAACAGGCCTGTTTCATCCATGTTGAAGATGTCCTTCAATTCAAACTTGGTACGGTCAATAAATTCGCGGATCCATGCACGTTCATCTTTGACATCATTGATATTGGCTGATGCCGCCTCGCTGTGCCGTTTAAATTCCCTCAATCCACATCGTTTTTTGAATGATGAAAGCCAACCTTCACTGAGGTTTATGCGCTGGTCTTCTGGAATGCCAAATAGATCAGCAAACCGGACCCATTTTTCCCTGAGGACCTGTCCACTGAGTTGGAGCGAATCGCCCATAGCCTTGGCGGTCCACAGCTCCAGTGCTTGAGTAACCTCAGGGTTCTCTGTCTGTGTGAGACGCTTGGCTTGCCCTGACTGGCTGGCTGCCTCGGCATCAGCCCACCTAGCCCGCCACTTCTCCTCCTCCTTTAGCCATGATGAGATGATTGGTTGCTTGAGCCTTAAATTGGGATAAATCGCGTCAAAATGTCTGGCTGTCACGCGCCGCTCCGCAGCCCCTGACCCCTGTCCGAACGCCGAAACCTCCGGGATTCGTGCACAGACCATTGGTTGTTTGGTTCGTACTACTCACCAAACATTTCCCCTATCATTCAGCTTCCATAGTTAGACACCTATCTGCCTCATGGGTTCCTCATGGTATTCAGTATATATAGTCGCAGATAGTTGTCTACCGCATCACCCTCTGGGCTTCGAACGCCATTCGAACGCCATTCGATCGCTGTTCGAACGCCATTCGTCCTCCGGGATTGGCATCCCTCTCCGAATCCCACCTCTACGAACGCCGTTCACTCTCTCTCTCTTCCCTGAGACTATGTCCGGGATTCGTCGCTCTTGAACGCCATTCGYCTCGTCCGGGATTCGCCTCACCGAACGCCATTCGCTCCGGTATTCGCTTYGGCGTTCGTCCTCCTCAAGTCGGACTAGGACATGCTGGTGGGCACAGCGCAGCTCCTCTGTCGCTGCTGCCGATTAGTCCGCCCCTATCGTCGCCCCCTTAGGGCCCCTGGATCGGTGTCTTACAGCCTCCTTGAGAACCCTCACTTCTGAGTCTATACACGTACTCTTGTATTGCTTTCCTTCCTTGCCGTCCTTTATCTCGTCCCATCTTGTGATGAAAATCAGCTCGGCTATCGTCAGCAAGATGTGGCTCAAGAGTCCCAGGTTCTTGGCAGTCTTGCGGGTTTTTTCGACAATCTACGGCCATTCTTGAGACGTAAGCCGCTTCTGTTCGGAAAGCACAGGCTGCTTACCCGTCGGTGGTTCATAATGCACCCAATTGCATCATGGGACCCCATGCCAACCTCTTTCAGCTGTCGGTGCACCTCTGAGCCATCCAATGACTCGGCTGAAGCCGAGCCAAAGAAGCCGTCCTATCCACAAAGAGTCACTTCAGCGACACTGTCGAGCACGGCTGCCAGAGACTTACCAACTTTGCCACTTCAAAAGTTCCATAGCCGCGATACAACCTTTCCAGACCAGCATCCTCCTTCTCCGAGGCACCGTCGCCCCGTTCACAGTATCGCAGACAATCTCCGAGGGCCACGGAGGCGTAGTACTCCCCCTCCATCATAGGTGCTGCATTCCTGACCAACTGGTCGTGGATGTGGTTGTAACGATCCTTGAAAAAATGAAAACAATTCACGGATCTTCAGGTGAGCATTACCATGATGGTGCGCATAAAGCAGACCTTGACGACCTTGAGTACCTTTACTCCCGGAAGCTGGTCCGGTATCTCGTCCGCCCTCCTCTTTTTGATCGCACGGCAAAGGGGTTTCGAGTCGGCCTTGCGTTTCAGAGAGGATTCCGCATCAGGAGTCCTATCGCGGGCGTCGCCTCCAGCAAGCACGTCATTAGCAACGATGGTGGCTCGCTCGTCCCTTAAATCTAAACCGCGCACGCTGAGTGGACTTTTGTCAAAGAAATCGCAGATGCTCGCGATTTTCAAGTCAATCTCCATTCGCCATTCAGTTGCCTCTTCGATGAAATCCTCCCATTCATTAGACCACACCCCTCCTTCGTCCATCGAAATGGTCTCAAGGTACTTCAGTCCAGCTCTCATCTGCTCGATGCACTGGCGAAAGTCGATTGCCGTCATGAACGTGAGGGAGAGAGGCAACGACTCCTCAGGCGCTTATATCCCGAGCAGGTGGGATTTCTCCAACCAAGCCAAAAAGGGAAATACCCTTTTTGGACACATCGGCATTTGCTGATTTTAAGCGCCCACTTGTTCCTTTTCCTAAATTATGACCGAACTCGATTTTTTTTTCACGTACTGGTGCAAGCCTTAGTCCGACATCACAGACCGAAACAGCAGCCAAGTACGTCATCATGCGATTTCTCAAGCGAAGGGAGAGCGTGTTCATCACTGGAGCTGCTGGCAAGTCCCTGGAATGTGCTCTGAGACGAAGACCAGTCGCTAACGCAGCATCCAGGAACTGGGAAGACGGAACTTTTGCGAGAGGTGATCTCCAAGCTTCGCCGGGACTACTCGACTAGCTCGGATGACATCGCTGTCACGGCGACCACAGGAGCAGCCGCTGTGCTGCTGGGAGGTTCGTAGTAGTCGCTCATTGCGTTCGCCCACCATTTCGACTCACGTTACCGCAGGAACAACCATACACTCATGGGGAGGACTCCCTACTGTGCCTACCCACACGGATCTCGTTGTGGACAAAATCAGAAACCGAAAGGAGGTATCCCAGCGATGGAAATCCGCCAAGATCCTCATCATTGACGAAGGCATGTTCATGTTCTACTGTCATCCAGAATCGTCCCTTATTCACATCCATTCCTCCGCCACCGTCGATAGTGTCTCTACTAAGTGGCCAGATGTTCCAACAACTAGCAGAGGTTGCCGCCCGTATTCGCTGCGGGCCGGCCCTGCACTTCGGCGGTTTGACAGTGCGTGATGCTCATTTCCAACGTTTGGAACGATCACGCTCAGCCACCTCGAAACAGCTGCTCGTGTACGCCGACTTCTTCCAGCTGCCCCCCGTCCACAAAGATGCATCCCCGTACTTTGCATTTCAGTCCAATGCTTGGATGAAAGTATTCAAAGCGGATCGCACCGTCGTCCTGTCCAGTGTTTACCGTCACCAAACGTCGGGTACGCGAGGTGTACCCAATGCCTTTGCACGTAGCTGAACCGCCTCGCTAGATCTCCTATCCATGCTAAACGACATCCGCCTCGGTATACTTACCGATGAGACGCTGAGCTTACTACGACGGCTCGAGCGACCTCTGCCAACGTTGCCATTCGGACCCGTTGAGCTTTTTGCGCGACGCGAGGATGTGGATCATGCGAACAACTCTCGGCTCTCTGCAATCAAATCCGTGGCTTTCACCTACCGTTCGAAGGATTACTCGTCCTGCCAACCCGCGCGAGCAGCCGCCCTTTTTCGAGACATGGTCGCACCCGCCAACCTGGAGCTCCGCATCGACGCCCAAGTCATGCTCCTCAGAAACGTAGCCACCGAAGCTGGCCTGACAAGTGGGTCAGTCGGCAAAGTCATTGGCTTCTACCAGATCAGCGAGGTCGTCCCAAAAGAAGCCACAAGCTCTCAGGCGTCCTTTGCGCGGAACATCCACGTGGACGACGAAGGCACCCCGTTGACAGCCCTCGCCAACATAGAAGAGGTCAGGACGTCAAAATGCACGACGCTGACGCCCCCTGACACCACTACGTACCCTCTGGTCGCGTTCCCCAACGCCCACGGAAAGCCATGTGAAGCCATCCTCATCATGAATGCAGAGTTTGTCATCAATGACGCTCAAGGGCGTCCGCTCGCGCGGAGGCACCAAATCCCTCTAGTCCTTGCCTGGGCAATGAGCATCCATCGTAGCCAAGGCATGAACCTCCACCGTGTCCGTGTGGACATGCAGGATGTCCGTGAACACGGTCAAGCATACGTTGCTCTCAGTCGATGCGCTTCCCTTGACGGTCTTCAGGTTGTCAACTTTCATCCGTCGCGAGTGAAGGTTCACAAAGATGTCCAGTCCTTTTACCGCGATATTGGTCGCCAGCCCCACCACTTCCTTCGCGCCTTCGCCGACGAAACGTTCTGCGGTTGATCTCTTCCCTCTCTTACGTCGATAGCTACATGTCCGTTTGTATCTGAGGCCACGGAGCGTAGTAAAGTCACTTATCTTTAAATATACGCATCATGCATTCAATGATCCATCGCTAGTACCGCTCTATATGGTGCATCCGCCTTCTGCGCATGTCACTCACGCTGCCTGCGCTGCTAACGGCAGCGAACAGACATCTCAGCCGTTGACACCTTATGCGTATGTGGTGAGACGCAGCGCGCAAAAACACAGCCAGCAGCCAACATTTATGAACTGCTAATGACAAGCCCTACACCGTCCCACAGTTTATCAATCAATATGGAGATGAGGCTTCCCGTCACGATCGTTGACTACCCTCCACGAAACATTAGACTCCCACCTGGCAGCCTCCAGCGCCCCCTCGTCCATTCCCCCGATATTGATGTTTGCATGGAAAGTTAAGCGGTCGTCGATCCACCTGCCAACGTCAATATGCCCCTCAGGCACAGAGGCAGCCACATCCCAGCCTCGAGCCTGCCACTGTTGCACGGCTTCCTCCCTTCTAGAGTCAAAGACAACGATCGTCCTGGCCTTGGCCAAGCTGGGATATAGCGATATCACCTGACCCCCATTAAAGTACGTGTAAAACCCGCCTGGACGCCCAAGTCAGCACGAATGGATCGACGCAGCTCGTCAGGCCCTCACTATGTGGCATACTAAGGACCAGACGACTCGGGTCGCCCACCCCAAGACACAAGCGGACGAACTGCCCACGCTGACCCCGGTAGGTAAACGCCGCGACTATGAACTTGTTCTTATCCACATCGGCACACATGGGTGCCTCTGGAAGGTGAAACCTCATCAGCAGTCCTAAAGATCACAAGCGCACAAACGCTCACCCCCAGTACGAAGGCCTTCCTCAGACTGCCAGGTGGAAGGGTTAAGGCCTACGCGGATGACGCCGCGGTAGCACCGCATTTTGCCTTCTCCCAGCAGCCATTCATTGAGGCTTTGCCCTTGGTCGTTGTCAGCGAAGACTTCGAGAGTGTCGCTGGACGATTGGACCTCCTCTCCGCGGAATACAGTGGCAGCAAAGCTGCCTCCGATGAGGGATTTCGTCGTGACGATCTGGCGGTGAAAGTCGACCGGGTTGTCAAAAAAGACGGACAGACCATCCTCCAACATCTTCGACCAGTTCGGCTCGCTCATCCTAGGGAGCGATCGTGAGGGACACACCAGTCGCGTTGCCTCGGTCACACTCACGTTATCTGACGCCTGAAGTCTTGGAAAACGGAGGTGATGAATCTGAGTAACTCGTGGATGACAGCCTCCAACTGAACACGCGTATTAAAACCAGCAAAGTGCCTTCTCTTCGAACTTTGTCACACTATCGCCTGTGCTTCCGATCAATGGACGCTATCGATCAGCTGTATTATTAGAAGCTGTGGGCTTCCGTCATTGAGAACTGGAAACAGCTACCGGTTACATCGATGGAACCCACACTTCCTACGCTTGGAATGACGGTTGCCGAATTCATATGTAAAACCCTCACTTTCACCACTGCTCCCACGGGTGTGGGATCTGGCGAATGCAACAATGAAAACATGCTGGCAGTCGCCTGGGCCTCTCTGATTCTTCGAATTACCAAACCGGGGCGACTAGGTACAGCGCACACGGAAACGGCAAACGCAAGGGCCCATTTAGTCGAACCCAATTCAGCGTGTTATCACCCAATCATATTGTTCAAGGCTCAGCCTCGCCAGGCAACCCACACCAACGTACGCCGCAAATGCCTCGAGTCAGCCGATCTCCATCCATTCTAAATTCACGCAGAAGTTTGAACCAGAGTTGCGTCGTAAGTATGTACAAATGAAGCGCGTAGAAATCTGAAACGGAGGAAAGCTACAAGTCCTGGCAAATCCCTGCTCAAATCCGGGAAAGATAATGGGGGGCTCGTATCCTCGGTAAAGAGACGCCCCTCGCGTGTGTCCAATGAAGTCGTCGACAGTGGAAGGACGCCAGTATCGCTTTGTTTTTTTCCAGAGCTGTCCCACGTTCCTCCCATGACACCTGAGAGTCAGTACACCAACCGCGCAGTCGTTGCAGACCAGCAACATGCGGGGGCTCTGGGCATGTGTCCATCCCCTCGTTAGAGTAGATGGAGTGACTTTTCCCGTGGCAGTCGAATTTGTGAGCAAAATTGAAACGCGGGAGAACACTGAGAACCACGACATTGGCTTTTGGACTAGACGGAGTCTTCACAACGGCGTTTCAAGAAGCCAAGAAAAATCACTGACATAAGAGCGCTGCCGTGTCCTTCCATGCAACGAAGTGCCAATCTCAGATAAGAAGCTACACAGCAACACGTTGCAGCCTAGGAATTGGGAAAACATTCCGTTTTTAACAACGATGATTTGAGAGTCCAATGCCAACCACTCCCATTGTCGTCGCTCTCACCGCGAAGAGAACTAGCATCCAATGAGCCGTTGGATTTTCCGCTTGGGTGTGTTGGTCTCTCGTCACACTCTGCTGAAATTAAACAATGACTGACCGAGGTATCATTGGAGTTAGCACCAGGCGACGCGGACGTCGCGGATGATGACACGGAATACGAGTTTGCTGGAAGCATCAGCCTTTCTTTGAATGACTTCAGGTGCAAGAACGCCATGTACAGAGCCGGATGGCGTGACCTCCTGAAGGGGAAGGACCTTGTCGCGGGTACGTACAATTATACTTCTCCGACTTCTTCACCAGCTCAACCTGTCTAGTGGACAAAGCGATTTGGCCCACCTGGAAAACCCCAATTATGCAGATTGACACATACAAAGTCTTTCTCTACGTTGCCCTTCTGGATTGTGGGCGATTGCGTCTAGTAGGAGGGGTTGGCTGGGAAGGTGATATACCACGTCCTCATAACGCACTGGACCACATTGTGAGGGACCTTAACAGGGATAACGAGCAAGATTTCTTCATGTGCTGTTGAAAGGATATATCGTACCTGGTTCTGTTTATGTAACTCATGTAAGGGGAACGAGCCGACCAACTCGAAGCAACGACGCGAGATGAAATGAGTGTAAATTGAGAAGACCGATGTAAGGGGCATCGTCGTGTGAAGGGAATAGTCCGCGAAAAGGTAGATAGGGGAACGCCGACGTAGAGTAGCCGCAGTTTGCCCAGCCATCTGTGATGCCCTCAGGCGTTTCATACGACTGCTTTCTTTCGGCTCCAGCCGCACCTCCTCTAAGTCTTTCCATGAATACCACGGAAGCTCCTTCCGGCTGGATGGGTCAGCGTGACGGTCTCCATAGGAGCTTTAGGGTCACTTACCTTGCGCGTATGGAGTGATAAACGACGAGAACCCGCAGCCTCTTGAAACAGTCCAATACTGGACCACAAGCGCTCTCCACAATCTCCCAGTCGACTGGCTCATCGTATACACCCTTCTCAGCCGTGAACCACAGGGCCTGGACGACGTACGCGCAATCGGTGGCATAACCCAATCAAGCTCAAGGCCGATCCACAATTTACGACCGTGCTTCAAAGGCAAGGCTTAAAGAGAAGTTCCAGGAAGCGTGGCCAACTGTGGATATATCACTCGCGCTGCGGTGGATCCATCAATCAATCCTCATCGTGCACTACAGCGTTTGATGTATCCTCACCTTACAGTAAGCACAGCAATTGAGGTATACTTTTACGGTAGTGGCCCGACACGCTTGAGAGAGGCAATGCCTCTTCCATCCAGGAAGGACAGGTTGCACATGACCAAGTCCAAGTGTGAGAGAACACGCCCTGCTGCTAGAGGAGTCGCCCCACACGGAGGCAAGGCGCTTGGAGGTCATCTTGTCGTCATCGACGTGAAGTGAAGCGACTGGGAATTCCACGTGACACAACGCACAGGGGACGGGGACTTCGCGTCGCAGCATCGATCTGAGGGTGTGCATCAGGCTTCGCTGCTTGCAAGCATCCGACACCTCCTCCGATCATTCATATTTCAAAAGCGTGCACGACTCACACACCGCGTTACCCTTCTCAAGACCTGCGGCCTTGCGCATCTCCATCGATTAACCGGGTAGACCCAACGCCGCGGCTCAATTTCACCCATGTAAATGAGCCTTCGACGAAATCCCTAGCCCTGCCTCATGTCACATTGGCACCTTCGGAGGGGCTACTGCGGACAAACGTAGAAAGAAGAACACGTGCCCTGATCACATAAAAACGTCCACACCAAGCAAACACCAAGTCAGACACACCCCAGATACCCGAGAGAATGCCTAACGAAGCCTTCACGGATCGATTTGGTAACTTCATTTTTTGGACGTGGTCGCACGCCCTCTGGTCTCGAATATGAAGACTGAACCCTTCCTTTCTGTAGATGCCGTATCCTTGCTCGAATTATTCAATATTTCATCGTCACAGGCGTGGACAATGTCATCAGTTCTCGGCTTCCACATAGACGATGGAGCATTTCTGATAATGCCGCCTTCAACACCTGGACCCATTACTGCCGGCACCAGAGTGGACACTACCAACCTGTCCACTATGTTCGCCGCGATCGCCGAGGGTGCCATCTTAATCACGCCGCGAAATGTCGACCACAACTCCACAGTGCTTAGTCGGTACCGCCACCCCACCATCATTGAGATCCCCGACTCCGAATCAGACGACGACGCCAGCACCGCGCATCCCCCTCTCTCCGGCCCTTCCCACCAACCATCACCGATTCATCCTCCCATACCGCCTTGCGATTCCTACACTGCCCCCCCGACATACACAGAGTATGACAGCGATAGCCGTCGCGAACACGACCACGCCGCTGTTCGAACGGTGGCACGGGATGCGCTTAATCTCCCTCCTCGCTTGCCATTCCGTGCCTACAACCTCCCGATCGGATACGATTACAGGCGSCCCCCNTCGCGGCACACCGGGCCCATTTTGGCTCGTCACGCGTGGGCTCGAAGTTGGAATTTTTNGATACATGGTAAGTCGCAAAATAGCCTCCGCGTGTCAGATCTAAAGACAAGCTAGGACCGTCGCTGGCCCCCTCGTTATCCGCGTATCCACCAGTTTGCATCATAGGGTTGGAACCGTTGAACAAGGAGAGGCTGATATGGAGCGAGCCATCAGACGCGGCCAGGCCGCAATCATTTTCATACCCTAGTTGTTCTTGCCTAGTAGTCGCCTACTTAATAACATTACCTGGGTGGTGAGACCGAGAGAGGACCCTAGGGACTTGAGCCCCATTACGGCATAGAGTGCTTAGAAATGAGAAAACTGACGTGACATAAGGTCAGTGGGACGTCCATATGGACCGATCGGTATTTAGCAAACCAGACGCTTTCTCTGAGCCCTCAATATCTCTGTCTGTCACGCTCTGTGGGGTTATGGTCTTGTTAGGGTCTCTCTGTGCCGGCTTTCAGCGCCAAAGACGGACTCGGGGATTTCGGTGATGTTCGCCACCGATTTCCCCTCTACTCTGTCATTATTTGGTCATTAAGCCCACAAGTTCACGTCTATCTCACTCAACAACTCACGCAGATCACTCGCAGACTATATCTAAGCGAGCTGTGGTTGCTTTTGTTTCGCTACCCCACACTCCAAGGTTATCCCCACATCCCACGACCTCCCTCCCTCTCCTGCTACCCCCGAAACATATCCCCCGACAATTACAATCTCAGGTTCAAGTACAAGCGCTACGTAAACGCTATCTACATATAAACGATTTCAAAGGACGAACGGTACTGTTTTCGGCAAGATGTCCGAGTTGGTTGGTTGCAACGGTAAGTTTCCCTGCTATTCTACTGCTCTAAAAGCATCAAAGATCACTTCATTTACCCTTTGGGCACCCGTAGCCGGCGCTACTAGAGTCCTCAACATTGATTCTGCTATACCCATCCCGCTGGTACCCCTGAACGACGACTTCCGAAAACTACCATTGCAGGGCCGGAAATACGCGCCGGAGGACAATAAGCAACACGAATGGAACATAACAAAAGATGAGAACCAACCGATCAGCCATTCGAGAGTTATTTGAGGTTGCTGCTAGGGCCGGGTGTGGAAAAACTCGAAAACGGTGCGTTTTCATCTAGTTCTTTTCCTCGCCAAAGCTTATCATTGACTTACCCTAGACGTTAGGCACCTCCAACCAACCCCTTGATGGTACAGCCATCGATGTAAGCAACCAACGCTGAGCCATCCTCCTTCTGGTACCTGGAAGCACACAAGCCGGAAATTCGATTTCGGCGGCTTTTTACTACTCGCAGAAGCACGGTTATTACGACGCTAAGAGGATTGTATCAGGAAGAAACGAACTTTGGAATGGTTGTGGAGATATTCTAGCCCGAAGGTTTGACCGGGTTTGGGAGAAATCAAAGACGGTTCGTTTTCCTCAGTCTCTGTCGCTTCGAAATGTATATGATTGACACACCATACCTCCTAGACACCTTCATCGAAGCCCTTGAAGCCGTCGTCAGCAAATTGAACGACTTCCTTGCTTACCCCCTCCTCCTCGTACCCCGGAACACATACCTCGGAATTTCGACTTCGGCGTTGATTCTATACGCGCTATATAACTGCTAAAACGTCACGAACAGCATACGCGAAGGGATAACAAACCATCTAGCAACTGAGGAGATATATAACGTTGACGGTCTGGCCGGTTTTGGAGAAAAGCGAACTTGGTACGTTTGTATCAGTCCCGTCCGCTTCATAAGAGATATAGCTGACTTACTGCATCCTTTCACCAACCACAGCCGGCCAATCAACACCGTAGGCCTCGACTCAAACTGCCTCCATCCAACCTGCCTCCTCCTACCTCGGAATACAGAAGTCGGAGCTTTGACTTCGGTGTTGAACTCATACTTTCTATAGAAGCGTTATCTCGATACGAAGAAGATCCTAGAAGGAATAACCAAGCCAACGAGCCATTGGAGAGATCTCCAAGCTCGAAGCAGGGGCCGGCTGGGTAAAAGAAATCGAAATTAGTAAGTGAACATCGCATTTCGATCACTTAGGTCACTTAAACCTCACTTTCTGTACTTGCTAGGCACCTCTAGCCGAAGGAGGGAAGGCCATGGACGTCGTTCGGGTATGCTTCCTGCTGCTACCCCGTCTGAGGAAAGCGGCATCATGACATCGTCAAGTGACTCACGTATGGGATGGTTCAGGATGGGGATAGGGCCGTTGACGGCTCGGATGGTGCATCGTGTGTACGCAGGAAGGGTTGGATATGGTTTTCAAAGGTTTCATACCGGGCGGGCTAGAGTTAAACTGACAAACGTGAGTTCGAATATTATTGATTAAATACTCTATAGCTGACTTACTGCATCCCTTAGCCACCCACAGCCAACCCCTTGACGCCGTAGGCATCAACCCAAACAGCCTCCATCCAGCCTACCTCCTCGTACCTCGGAATACAGAAGTCGGAGCTTTGACTTCGGTGTTGATATCATACGTGCCGTGAAAGTGTTAGCACGATATGAAGGCGGTCATGAAATGTTCGGAATAGACTGAACCTCGCCTAGAGTCCCCTCCACGGATCCGTTCATGCCACGCTCCGCGGTGACCCACACTAACAACTTCTCTAAGTTCTCCACTACCGCCTGCACCGGTTCCACCAGCTCCGACCTCCTTCGCGTGTTGTAATATCAAACGCATCTACTCCCGACACACCCAATGTCGAGAGCGTGCTCCCGCCCGCTCCATCGTTGCGTGCCTTTGTCCTCAGCAACCCCACCAGCCCCATTAGCATCACTATCAACGAAATTAGCTCGAACAACGGCACTCAGATCAATCCAGACCTCTCCAAATACCTCATAGGTATCTTCGCTTTTGCATATCCGTACATGTGCCAGCTCCGCGACATGAAGCGAGCCGTCGAATTGGTCGACTGGAGGAATTTTGGAGGACGGAGTTTTGCGAGCTTCGGCGGCAGCACGCCCTGTTGCAAGAAAAGTACGACGCGGTTGTCAGTATGCTGGAGCCTCCGTCCCTGCCCTCCTGTCAACATGTCAATGCTAACAAGAGTAAGTGAATCCCGTCCTTCCACGCAATTCACTCAAACCAAAATCATCCAGACCTTCTCCATCCATATCTCCGAGCGATTCCATCTCTCGTGTCTCGTCACCAATCCTTCTCTCCCGAGGGGAGACATCACTTCCCTCTCCCGAATCCTCGTTTACAGGTTCCCAGTCAGACTTTTCTTCTTTTCGCGTACCATAGCTTGATCTTTACTCTTTTGTATACTCCCGTTTCTCAGCTCGTCCTTTTGCTACACTATTTTCACAACGATATTTACAGAAATATGAAATCCTCATCACTGCAAACTTGATCCAATGTCACTCAAATCCCGCCAAAATGCGACGGTACCCTGCATCTCGCTAAGTCCAATTTAGTCAAGACCTGGCACTCTTTTCGCAAAAAAATACGGACTCGGACCAGACAGGATGTGAGATACTTTTCGGTAGGGTTCAAACTTGACTAACTAGCGATAGACTGCAGCGTAGCCGGAGCTGATGGCGTTGTCAAGTGCTTTCTTTGCCTCATTATAGCTACCAGCTCTCTGGTACAGACCGCAATCAATAGTTGCCGTGCGGTCGCTAACTTCCGGCCTTGCAATGCTCTTAGCTGTTGTGCCAACCGTCGGATAATGCCAAAAAGCGTACCAGGTCTGGTAAATTCCGATGTCGGTGCCACGAATCAGAGCAAAGCATTTACCCCCTGGTGCCGACATCGGCGTCTCATAGACGTAGCCCGAACCAACTCGCCAAATACCAGCGAAGTCGTCGGGCACGGGATCATCACGGATCGGAAGGCCCTCCAGAGACGCATCGTGGGCCAGGTGTCTTCGTCTTCCCAATCATTCGTGGACGAGAGGCATTTGTCGTCTTGAGTACTAATAGTCGTTTCTGACGAGAGTGAAGTCGGGATTGTCGCGGTAGATTTCACAAATACACTCTCAATGTGAACTTACCAAACACTTGGTTTCCAATTTCCGTTTTGCTTCTCCAGTCACATCTGGGTTTGAATTCAGATGGTATATATAGGGTGCACTCCCAGTTTGGGAAGCTTCCCCTCTTGCTTCCTTACCACCACCATCTCATACATATTACAGAGTAGTACCTATAATTAGGGCTGCCGCCCGTGCCCGTATGTACGCCCTCGACGGCCACCGTATTGACGGTTCACGTACCTGTACCAGTGGAGGTCATAGTTTGTGATTAACGGTTACGGGTAGCGGTACAGGTACAGCCGTAAAGCCTACCGTCCAGGCGGTACCGTATACGGCAGTTACGGGGTACTCTTCAGGTCGAAAGGTCCATGATAGGCCCAAGGGCTTGTAAGAATAACAAGTTCGCTCAGTGATACGCGGGCAATCACTATATTGAGTAGCTACCTGTAAGAATAACAAGTTCGCTACGACGCGCGTGTGAGATAAGTACGAAAAGCATAGGTAAAAGCATACTCACCTCAGTGATACGCGGGCAATCACTGAGGTGCACGAAAGTTCATAGGTACCAAATATACGAATATGCATGAGGCCGCCATGAGGCGAAACGAACAGGAACACATAAGAAATTCCTACCGGTCAAAGCGGTACATACGCGGAGTAGAAACTCCCATCGGCCGCCACGGCCACTCGAGATTCCATCACCTGAGCAAGCTCGAGCTTGAGCTGCATTTGTGATTCCAACACTTCCCCTCAAATCTGCACAAGCCCGAGCAAGAGCTATGACGATAGGGGAAGTCCCTAACTTCGGCGCACGTGCATGTTGATCGGAAAATCCACCGAACTTCGATCGATCGGTTTCGTCCCGTTCCACCATGTCCCTCCGTCGACCATACATCTCGCCTATCTTCGTCGTCGCAGTTGAACAGCTAGAGTCTTCGAAAATTTGATGCCTGGACTTTGAAGGACCTCCGTGGACACTGGTAAGTTCCCCTTGATCTTCCCATGCCGCCGTTTTAATCAATCCATCTTCTTCCCACCCAGCAGACCAATCGGGACCTGTGTCCCACAAAACACAACTTTCCTCGGTCGATTCGACGACGCGAACCACCTCCCCTTGCTTCCCCTCAAGTCCAGCACATTTGGACTTTGCCCCTCAACCGATGCACTTGGAGTTTCGGCGGTCGCGCTGGCAGGACAGCTGGCAGAGATGGAGGTGAATGGAAATATAATCGGTACGTTTCCGTCATTTCCAGCGGTAGATCGAAGCTGAATTCGCGTTTCAAGCTTGTCACGTAGGGGTGGAGGATACCTGAGGGTACATGGCGCGGATGAGTTCGAAATGCCGGCTTTGATTGGGGGGCCACCCAATGACCACTTCCCCTCATTTCGAGACTCGGATGCGAGTTCTTCGTCGTCACCAATCCCCACAGCCTTTGCGCTACCTCCCAATCCCTTCCTCCCATGCACCACCCTATACACGCCATTCGACTTCTCGATCACGCCTAACCTCTCCCCATTCGCTCCCATAACGACACATTTCCCACCGCCGAGCAGTACCGACAACCCGATATCATCAAGTTGCCCCATCGACACCAATGTGCTGTTCGCCTGAGCGCAGTAGAGGACTCCGGTGAGTCGAATTTTGGTCGTTTCGTGACCATTTGGGATGCTGACTGATAAATCGCCTATACCAGTCACGTACATCTTCTGCCTATTGGCGACACGGAACGCTTTCCTCGGGATCTCGACGAAGTTCTCCAGGTCATCTTTGTAGGGCGTGATATGGTTACTGCAGCCCGTGTCGTTTAACTCGACCTTGGCGCCCATATCTCCTGCCTCCGGCGAATCCAGTCCAACTGCGATCGCCTCGACCACAACTCCATCATCCACATCCCCTTCGTCATCCGTCTCGTCGCCTTCAACGCAGTTTACCTCTCCAATAACAGGAGAATCCGCCGATAAGAGATCGGCCGGCCACCAATCCTCTTCAAGCACTACAGGCTTAGGATTCGTTGGCCCAGGACTCAAGGTAGAGTCCTTTCCATCCATCGTCTCGAGATTCTGGCTGACGGGTACACGGGTAGGGGATTTCTTGTCGACGTCGTGGCATGCAAAAGCTCCCTCGAGCTCGGAGTCGGTGTCGTCGTCGACTGCGTCCGCATGGTCCCCATCTTTCGACACACCCTTCCCATCTCCTCCCTTCCCTTTCCCATCCTCGTCGCTCTCATCCCTAACCTCGGGACACTCACGCCTCCAATGACCGGACTTGCCACAGTTGAAACATGGCCCTCTTAGGGAATTACGCCCCGGACGCGAGCCAGAGGACGATGAAGCCTGAAGCGCTTCGTCGTGGTCGTTCTTGTGGTTGCTCGAGCGCGAATTACGGGCGGCGTACGCAGAGAGGCGACGGTATTCCGCAGAAACGGACTGGATGAGTAGGTTGGGCTCGATCTGCTTCCTCGTGGCGGTGTAGACGGCGGTCATGATGGCTGACGCATAGGAAGATAAGTTTGGCGGCAGGGAGGAAATGATGGTTGAACGGTAGTCGATTTCGTTGATCTCGACATCCATGGTAATAAGTTCCTCGCGCCGAACGCGAAGATTCTCAAGGAACTCCTTGACATTTCCTTTTGCGGGGCACCTCATGGACATGAACTCGTTGCGTAAGTCGGATTTGGCAAAAGCATCCTTATCGGTATATTCACTGACAACAGCATCCCATCGATCTTTGACAGACTTCTTGCCTTGGATCAGGATCAGCGTCGAGTCCGGAATTTTCTGGGTAAGCAAGGATTTCGCCGATCGTTCGTTCTTCTCCCATTGAGCAACCTCCTCAGCAAGATCTCGAGTCTGAGCAGCAGCGGCAGTCCCTCCTTGAGGAGACTGAGTCGTCAGAGCAGCAGGGTGAGGAGTGGTGCCGTCGAAATGACCCAGGAACCCCTTCGCTTCAACAGCATCCTCGAAGCGAAGCCTGAAGATCACCCAGTTCTCCCCCGAAGACAAGAGCTTGGGAACAGTCGAGGGCAGAGTGTCGGAGAGAGACGTCGTAGAAATTTTGGTAGACATTTCGGCGAGCAGAGAATTCGGACGAGCAGAAATACGGTTGTAAAATTAGCAACGGGCGGGGCCCATAACCTGTAAGAATAACAAGTTCGCTACGCGCGTGTGAGATAAGTACGAAAAGCATAGGTAAAAGCATACTCACCTCAGTGATACGCGGGCAATCACTGAGGTGCACGAAAGTTCATAGGTACCATATATACGAATATGCATGAGGCCACCATGAGGCGAAACGAACAGGAACACATAAGAAATTCCTACCGGTCAAAGCGGTACATACGAGGAGTAGAAACTCCTATTGGCCGCCACGGCCACGCGAGAGTCCATCACCTGAGCAAGCTCGAGCTTGAGCTGCATTTGTGATTCCAACAGGGCTATCATTCTGAAAGGGTCTAAATATCAGTGGCTTAAGCATGGGTCACAGCCGCCGAAGAGTTGGATAGTTGGCGAAACAGGGACTTTCATAGGGGCTTCGAATTTGGGGGGCAATTATAACGGTGTCTTCCTCACCTTTAATGCTTCAAAGAAAGTGCTAGAAAACTTCAGATTGTGCTCCCCTAAGTACGACAAGCATAGAAGAGGGCTTAAGATCAAGGATATGTGCGCGAACGCAAAACATAACCCTTAGGAGACAATGTCACATGATCCTGACACCACGCATGTGACGCGATCAGATTCAACGCGGTCGACTGTTGATCCTCTCTCACACTCTTCTCCCACCATCCCTGGTATGTCTATTTTTGTCAACTCTTTTCAATTATGGCTTATTTTCTGATTTCTAGGCTCTACGGTCGCTGTCAAACGTGTGTTTTCAGATAGCCGTGACACCATCTCCCTGCGCCGTGCCAGTCTTAAGCCTGAAACCATTCGGACTCTAATGCTGGTGAAGCAGCACCTTTGCCTTGCTCGCACGGCTGTTCGTGAGGTACTGGGCAGTCTTTAGCATTTATTTTACAAGTTTTTGTACTACCGCATAACCGTTTACGGCCGTATAAATGTCCGTACCCGTACCGGTCAGCCTGAAAATAAGATCATATACAGTACGGCTCGCTATCTCACAGCACCGTATAAGTACCGTAGGATATACGGACGTAACCGTATACGGGTACGGACGGCAGTTCACACCATCGAGGAATTAAAACTCGCTGTACATCACCACCAGAACACTTTTCACTATGCCAACACACGCAAACCAGCATGGAGGAACCCACCACGCCGGATGCGACGAGTGCGAGGGGAGGAGGACAGCTCAAAAGAGTGTCACCACCAGAGCAAAATCAGAAGCCAAGTGTATCACAGCTGATGCTATGGATTGGCTGTTGGAAGTTGAGAAGGATGTTAAGATGCCATGGCCTAGTAACTGTATTTCATTTCCAGCCCCCCTTGCCGCCATTGGTGGCTGTTAAGGTTTGTCTCGTTGCCTCGGCTGCCTCGACCAGGGTACGTCTACTTCTCGGCAATCCTTTTTTGGATTCAATGTCCTTTGCCACAAGAAATATGCACAATGTTGTCTTAAGCCCTCTTCCTTTGCTCTTCCAAGACTTTGTTTACATATTTATTTGGCATAGGCCACGAAAATGATACCACAAAGCTGCTTGTGTTCACCCAATTTGCTGAGACTGCACCANCAAAACAGGAACTGATTTCATGAAATATTACACGGTGAAAGACATTGCTTCCTGCTCAATCCCTAGTAACTGTATTTCATTCTAAATCCTTTCTCCTGTTGGAATCAGAATAAATAACTAAAATTCCGTGGGATGCAAATGCAGAGTTGGGGGAGGTTGAGGTCATTGTGGAATTGCAAGTGAGATAGAGTGGAAGTGGGAAGTGGAGGAGTTGAGAGGGTTATGGGGCTTCGGGTGAGAATAAGCAGAAGGATGTTATGCCTGTAAGAATTGATCAGCTACTGGTGAGTTATGTACATCCCTCTAGTATTTAAAATTCCTTCTTTCAGCTGTAAAATGGGTCCTGCCTCTTCTCATGGTCTTCAAATCCAAGACATATAGACTTCATTTCACAAATACACTCTCAATGTGAACTTACCAAACACTTGGTTTCCAATTTCCGTTTTGCTTCTCCAGTCACATCTGGGTTTGAATTCAGGTAGTATATAAAGGGTGCACTCCCAGTTTAGAAAGCTTCCCCTCTTGCTTCCTTACCACCACCATCTCACAGGGAGTAGTACCTATAATGTGCCAATTAATCATTACAAACCCAATTTTAAGACTGTTCAATAGATTCCTAAGTAGTAAATGTTTGGGTTACATATGATGATACCAGTAATGTTATAAGAATCTACTTAGATGTATTTGGAATATAAATTTGAAATAGTGCTGTTGCCTGCTTAAGCAAGCCTATAAGGGCATTAAGGTGTGCTGTGATAGGCATCACCACTATCTGGAAAGATCTTTAGAGTCCACGCATATGATGTTAAAGGTAATCTGCTGGTGTGCCATTGCTTGATACCTTGAGGAGGAATAGGAACCAGAGTACTGCAAGTAATAGGCCATGAAGAGTAGGTATGGGATAGCTTGCCTCAGTCTATTGAATTGCACCCTACGAAACACAGTGGTTTCCAAAATGTGTATATTAATCCAATCATGTGACATAATCAAAGTGGACCTGTGAAATTAAGCCACCTACTTTCTTCATGATAAGCATGGTAGACTTCTGCAGGGAGAATACATAATATCCTACCCTTGAGCCCGGAAAGAGCTTGTGCAACTGTTTTATGCCAGATGGAGAAACATTGAGGCTTTTACTAACTGTATGCTGGAGTGTACAGACAGTGTTCTCTACACAATTGTATAAGACATCATCCCTAGTAACTGTATTTCATTTCCAGCCCCCCTTGCCGCCATTGGTGGCTGTTAAGGTTTGTCTCGTTGCCTCGGCTGTCTCGACCAGGGTACGTCTACTTCTCGGCAAACCTACATACACAAATCTGGTCCATTCAACGGCACTTTCAAGCGCAAGATCCTGTCGACATTGCTGAAACCGAGCTCAACAGCTGTTCTGTAGCCACTGCCACTTTTGTCAAGTATGCTAATGGCGATCGAGTGAAACTCCAACAGTCTTCTAAGGCTATTGGTGCCCAGCACTTTGAAGAGGTGTGTGGCCGTTTCTACCTGAAGCGTAGTTTGTCGAGCTTGATGATCACATCCGTCATCACATACCCCATGAGCCACCGCCCCCCATCCTTTGGCCCATGGGGACAGGTGACCCGTACCGCCACATGGAAGTCGCCATTGTCGACCATCCGGACTTGAAGGGAAGGCAAGGGCGTATCGTGGATCAGTCAGACATCGATGCAAAGCTTACCAAAGAGCTTTCATCTGTGCAGGGGTTGTACAACGCTGAAAAGGAGGAGCTCAAGTCATTGAAAACTCAAAATGCGCGGAAAATGTTGATGAAGCATACTGAGGCTCAAGCCAATTGTGCCAATCGTCCGCAAACAGGGATAGCCCCTGGTCCCCTTCCGTTCTTGCCGCCTCCTCCGATGATCCGTCAGCCAGCGAAAGAGACAACATACTTGAGACGCCTCCCGAGGCCTAGTAACTGTATTTCATTTCCAGCCCCCCTTGCCGCCATTGGTGGCTGTTAAGGTTTGTCTCGTTGCCTCGGCTGTCTCGACCAGGGTACGTCTACTTCTCGGCAAACCTACATACACAAATCTGGTCCATTCAACGGCACTTTCAAGCGCAAGATCCTGTCGACATTGCTGAAACCGAGCTCAACAGCTGTTCTGTAGCCACTGCCACTTTTGTCAAGTATGCTAGTACCTGAATCCCCTGAACACACTTTGCATTCATATATTTGGTTTTGTGAAACTGGCCATTTTGTATACACCAGAACCAGCAGAATACATAACATTGACTGCCGAAGCCGAGTATGAAATGCAAAACCAGTGTGATGCCAGCAGAAACTGCCACCGGCCCACCCCTGTTCCATACCGACTCCGCCCTTGGCGCTGGAGGCGCTGTCCAGGGGTTGCAGCTGCGAAGATTTGGCCTCCATTATCAATTGTCATTGCTC
>JAPEVF010000286.1:0-54861 GCA_029747585.1 Pleurotus djamor | reverse complement strand
CTTGACATTGTAAGGATTCCTCATGAGTACTTCTCAAAGTGACTTGTCAAAAGGGTATGTTAAGCCCCCTGCAAAAACGCACACGAGCAGCCCGAACACCATCGGCGTCAGAGTATGTGTACCAATCAACTACGAAGAACCCCATCCATTCCTTGCACAGGCTGAGAGTTGGGTACGCCGCCCAGATAGCTTGGACATCAGCAGTAGGACCACCAATGAGGGTGGTACCCGTGTCGATGGCGGAGACACCTGCGTCGCCAGTGGAGACGCGCACGTTCTGTCCGTTGACGGTGATACTCGCAAGGTTGAGGAGCCAGAACGTACGCGTGGATCCACCGGTGAGAGGGAGGAACTCGACTTCGCCTTGGAAAAGGGATGTATTGCGGCCGCCGAGGGTAAACGAACCACCAGCTTGTTCGAGTTGCACGCCTGGAACGCCACGGAGGCGGTGAAGGTAGAAGGACATCTCGGGTTGCGCGAGTCGGTTAGCGCTATCTTGGTTGTTCAACAGGTTCATCCAGAACGGCGTACTCCTCGTCGAACTGATAGCACCGAATGCGAGACCGAGGATACCAGAAACACTGCCGTCCAATAGCCCGCTAGTCGTTTGATCAACAGCCAGGAACGTCTGACCGGGGAACGAGAAAGGTCCCATCGAGACAGTATCTTGAGACACTGCACCAGCGACTGCACCAGAGCCGTACCTACATCATAAATCAACGAGTATATCAATCAGCTTGACTATTCGCAATGATAGTAAGGCGAGACGAACCGAATAGTCACTCTCTGACCTCCGCCCGCAGTACCAGAAGTTCCTCCACGCATACTGGAACTCTGACCGGGGTTGAACAGCGGTGTGGTTGAGTCGCACGTCGTACAGGCGGTGTCGGCCACCCAAAGATCCGAAGACCCCGTATCAAGAATTACATTCATCGGTTGAGGTCTAGGAATGATCAGGTTAGTAAATGGGAAGTTGGTCAGCCCAATGGGGATATTATGATGACAAGTCGTAAAACATCTGATGAAAATCCTTGAGGGTTGACGGTGATCATCCGTCAGACATCCACTGAGCAGAGATGGATGGTATTGGGGCGCTGGACGATGATTAGGGCTACCCCCACGCTGAGGGACCACCCAAGCCCTCGACAAGACGTTAAGCCTGCCCGAAAACGGGCGCGGAGTGCCCCAGATGGGTCGAAGTCCCTCTGCGTTTCCCAGACGAAGGCCATGAAATTGCGTCAAGTCTGATCGCCAGTCCGGCTGCTGAAAGCCTGCCCAAAACCAGACAGGTGACGGGCAAGCCCACAACCGGACGGGCCATCTCTAACATTGTCCAGGAACCTCCATCAGATGAGAAGAGATGGATCATGCCCGCTGAGGAACTTGGGCATCAAGACATTGGTTTGACCAAAGCCCAACATCTTAGGGCGGAACCAAGGCTTCCTTGGCCTAGTTACCCCACCCAAGACTAAGAGCCAAGTGCCGCAGTTTGCGAGCCAAGAAAGGCAATGCAAACTCCACGATGACGACGGGATTGAAAAAAATAGACAGAAACGACCACTCACGGTGTGCCAATGGAGACAGTGCCAAAGTAACTCGAGTCCGCGCGCTGCGAAAATAAGGAATTGAGTTGATTTGGTCATTGTGAACACTGAACAAAGCACGTACCTGATTGATGACGGGCAGATCAGCCGTTTGCTGCCTCTTGCCCATCAGCCTGTCCCGTTTCTGCGCATGCGTCTCGTAGCCATACTTGGCACGAATACCCTCCCCAACGCCTTCCCAGTAGGACAAATCTAGTGCCGGGGCACTCGAGTTCCAATGAGAAGCCCGTTTCGTCAGTTCGATGTGGATTGCACCCGAATCTGGGTCGCGACGGTAGTAATGAGAGTGGGCATTAGGATTCGGTTGGTCGGTGTATTCGTATTTCGGAGGATTGGCGTAGTTGGCGTTGGACAACGGTCTCGGTGAGGCGTCGACGAGAGCGGTGGATATGAGGGTTGTGGTGAGCAGGGCTAGAGGTATCATGGCTGGATGTCGTCCACGTCGTCTTGGCCGTGGTGCTGGTCGTCGTGTAGGATGATGAGGGAAGGAGGAGAGCTGAGAGTGTGGGAGTGAACGAGTACGCCTGTTACTCTGACAGCAGGAATGGACCGGGAGTGAGGGAGGGAAATGGCGCTATATATGAGAGAAGGGTGGAGTCCTTGCTCGTGGTGGAAGAGAGAAAGAAAGAGAGGCAGAGAGCAGCAGGCAGTACACACAAGAGAAACGAAGAAATCACTCGGCAAACTGTCACACCGTCAAATGTTATTCACCTCCGCCAAGCAACACGTGACCCTCTTGTAACTTCAAATCCGCCTTCGCAGTCTTCCCTCAGACTTTTTTGTCTCAGCCTCGCTTGTCATTGTCCCGCTCGGAAAAGCCACTTGCACAACTTACTGAGAGAATTGACTGTGTCGAAAACAAGTCGAAAACATAACGGATGACGAGCGCCATTAATTTATGTTATTCCCCGCCTTGGCGCTTACCAACATTCCTTGCTCGCTCCCCGTCGTCAATATCAGGCGTTGCGCCCCTTCGCCCGATTACCATCCTAGCTAGCGGTAACGTGCTGCGTCCGTACTGCATTTTACACTGAACCACCGTCTTTCGCCCGTCTCATGGTGGGTTCATCACACTCACGCATCGCATCAGCAACGTTTCTGATCCTTGGCACAAGCATTGTGTTGACGCGAACTGCGGAATGATCCTATGACCCCGTGCTATTTTCTCTCAGTTCCGACGGATTCCTATGCACTCTGTATAAATATCTCAGTCCCAAGCTTGGAAAGGGACTCACTCAATCAAGCGACCGAGAGGACTTCATATAAGTACCAGGCCTATTTTTACCGTCCTTGTTCTTCCCAGCGCAGTCCAATATCCAAGAACTGGGCTCGCTTTCATTCGGCGAAACGGTCCATGTACCGCCAACCACATGGTGCTGGACGTTTGCTCGACTTCCCTGTAAAATTGTACTCAGAACTTGGGTATCGAGGACGGTGTGAAGAGCCCCGGTCGTACAAGACAAACTGGGACATATCTACCATGCTCAGATGTAGACCGCTTCTCTGGATGCTCTTGTGCGACGCTTCCCCAACGAGAGCCGAGGCTTGGCTCTCCCTCGCGCACGGGGTAGTCGTTCTGTCTCTCGTTTCAAGCCGAGGTGTAAATCAATATGGGCGCGATATCTGGCCAATGTGTCTGTAGTCCTGATCCAGCGTTTCTGGATATCAGTACGCCATATCAACACTAGCTTGTCGTCTGCAAAGCAATCTAATGTAGGAAGTGCCCAGAAGCGAATCCAAGGAGTCGAAGCTCGCGGATTCTGGGAAATACTTGCCAAAATAATTCATTCTTGGCATCTTACGAATTGATTCGACCCAGGCTCGAACTGGGGACCTTCTGTGTGTTAGACAGATGCGATAACCAACTACGCCATCGAACCGGTTGATCAACGTGATCAAATTGAGTTTGTCGCTCTAGAACTTCAAAGGAGTAGAGTTACTAAAGTACATGGAGTAAGTAGATGTCATGGAGAAAATATCGGTAAAGGATGTGCTTCCGTATTGAACACCCATTTATTCAGCGGAACAAGGTCTTCGTTCTTGCATATCAGGTACAAGTACTTCAGCCTGCGAAACAAAGCAAGAAAGTCAGATGTTAAGGCAGTCATAGAGACAGTCAAGGAAGGCATACGTTTCTGCCAGGAAGTAACTATAAACCACCAGTCATGGTCCAATCAGCATGGGTTGATGGACAAGATGGACAAAGTTAATAGAAGGGGGGGGAAGACGAACCTGGGCATGGAATCATCCTTCGGCGCAGGGCTAACCTCCACGCTCAATAACGAAGCGAACCCACTATTCGTTTTACTCTCCTTCTCCAGATTCTGGAATATCCACCACCCACGTTCGCGCCACTTTGACTCTCCTGTCACTTTCCACATCAAGAACAATGATTCGACGGTCTGATGATAGGGAAACGGGTGAGGATGAGCTAAGGTATGTGGGTGGACGTAAAGGTGAAGACGTACTTCAGGACGAAGCAGGTACTCCGACTTCTTAACCGAATAATCCCTCCCCGTCGCAGTCCCCTTGATCCTTTCCTCCTCCTCGTAAACAACAGGTCGTTTCGAGCCTACCCCGGGAGGCAACCGTTCCCGTTCCTTTCCCATTCCACCGCGTCCATGTCCGTGTTCATGACGACTCATCATACCGCCGTTACTCGCATTCCTCCACTCATTCATCACGTCAATCCACCGTCTTCCATGTCCATACGACCACGCATTCGAGAAAACGATTTCATCGGGACTCAAACCCGTAGGTTGATCAGCGTACATCAACCAACACGTCTCAGCGAGACTATCGGCCGCCCAAAGGTGTAATTCCCTCAAACTATGACTGCTAAATCCGTGGATGGCCTGGTACGCTTGTGATGATATATTCCCCTGCGTGTGGAGAGAGGCAAAGTCGATGTCTAGTAGAGAGAGGTTGTCAAGGGGGAGAGTCATTGCGCCGAGAGCGAAGAGACCCGGGAGGAAGCATGTTAGGTGCTCGAGGACGTGGGTGGGCTGACCAGGCATGAGTTGGAATTTGGGAAAGATGGTTTCGGGGCTGGGACGGTCGGTCGCGTAGACTAATTCTCGGTTATTCGTGATGAACATGAGATGGGTCATTATATAGGTCGTGGTTCGGAGGTCTAAGGAAAAGATCAGTCTGAGACATACGAGGGTTGTTGTAGTCATGCTTACACATTTCGACGTTGACTTTGTCTGTTCGATCGGTCAAGAGATATTGCTTGAGGAGATATTCATGGGCACTGTCTGCCCGAGCACCTGCAGAGGTATGGCCTACGAAAAAGGAAGCAATCTGGGTGAACTGTTTTGCCTCTTTGATTGATTTACATACCATCACTTGGCGATCCCGATGTAAGATTCCACTTGGTAGGCAGCATTCCTCCTGAAACGCTCAAGTTCGCGCTGGCTAACGCTTTAATGACGTTATCGGCCTTCGGTGCGCGTCAGCGGGCACCCAAGCAAAGTGAGGTAGTGCATACCCGCGCAGAGTATTGAGGCTTTCCTGTGGCTTTACCGAGATAGGTATACTCGAGCTGTAGCGTCGCAATCTCTGCAAGATTACCGATTTCGGGTCCATATGTACCACCACTTTGTACGCAAGGTTCAATTGTAGACATACGAAGAGAAGATGTTCGTCAACGTACGTGTCTGGGTTCACAGCAAAGAAAGGTAAGCCAGATGCAGTGTTGAAGATGGGATCAAGTTCCTGAGCTAGTTCTTCGGCACGTTCAAGCAGAATGGTCCTCTCCGATAACGCGTAGGCAGATAGTAGACCGCCAAGGTAGCGAATTACAGTTTCGAAGTACGGGACATACTTTCCCTGTTTTCGAAGATGAGTATTCGAACGCAATGGAAGAGTCAAGAACGCACCTCTGGAATTGAGAATGTCAGCTTTTCTACGAGATCCATCGCCCGGTCAAACTCTTCCGTAAGACCCATCAACCACATTGTATCCAACGAGTCGACCGCGGTGACACCCCAGCCATTGAAGCTGCATGGCGAATTTGAGGACAAGAAGTCAGTTATCGCACTGAGAGACGCTATGGAGGTACGCACTTGTCTATCTGCCCATCCGACAGAGGCAGCAGCTCATCATGGGGCATAGCGAACTCTTCATAGCCTCTATAAGCGAACCGAAACGCCTCTTTCACCGCGTTGGCTCGTTCAGCCCAAAGCTCGTCATTCGTTTGCGAGGCGCCTGGTTGAAATAGTTCTTCGGGAAACCGATTCGTTGGTGTTGCTGAGGGCGAGTCGAGTGGGATGTAGGCGTCAAGGAAAGAGTTGTAGGCGTATATTATGAGGATTACGGTGATGATGGCGGCTACATAGAAGAGTTGGCGAGGCCGCCGCGTCGCGTGAGGGTCGCGCATTTGATTTTGGTGGTGGCACTTGGGGAAAGGACCCTGAGGTTGAGGCTTTGAAGTCACCCTGAACGCGCTTTGAGCAAGTTATACCTAGCCGCACATTCAGCCCAGGTAGCGCTTTCCAAACGCCAGCGCGGTCCTGGCTGACGCAGAGTCAGCAGGATTCGGGTGAGTCGTTTCATGGAGTTATTATTTCTGACATTTAACCCCATGGCAGGCCGACTACGATCTGTGTAGTCCTTGACCACATCTACAGAAACATCGACATCTCTAGTGCTTCCAGCCATGCACTTTTCTTTCGACGACATCTATCACAACCTGACCGGTCTGAAACTGTTGACGGTTCTAGGCGATACTTCAATGTTCTCCGGGCAAGCGGAATCCATTAACGCTCGTTTTTTCATATGTGCTGGTACGGAGGGACCAGTACCGTGGCTCGAAGGCGCTCTTGTGACTTGGAAGATGGTGTCAGGACGTGATCATTGATTGCGTCTCACAAATATTCAATATGCCTCGTCGTTCGCACCACCACGACCTTCTACAGTCGGTGCGCAACTACTCATGTATCAATGAAATTTGCTGATGAACACCAGGATTGTCATGGGGTGCACCTCCTTCCGGCATCATCAAAAGATGGAGAAGCGAACCGTGGAATATTTTTCGAAGACAACCATATGCCTACCTTTCGAGTCGCACCTACTGGACTGATTCCGCTCAAATTGAGCTCTATTTTGGAGCTTGATCTAATCAACCTTCCGACGTCTCGTTCTGGCAGACATTGGCAATTTGTGTATCATACCCCCTTGATTACCCCCGACAGAATGCCTCACAAGGTGGTTTCCGTGAGACCCAGCTGTCTTGGTCGTCATCCCATGGGATCTTTTCAATAGGAAGGCTGATTTAAAACCTGAACTCCTTCGACAATTGAGAAGCTACCTTTTCCTCCTCCGACCAGTCTAGTTTCTCTCCACATGTCTCGATACGATGTAACGTCCGTCACCTCTTTCTTCAGGCGCTGCCAGGGCCTGATGTATCTTCTCCAGAGCAGGCCCCCTGTTCATTGGTTACTCTCTTAGCATGATTCTCTACGGCGTACGTTGTATTCCTCGAAAGCCATTACATCACGCTAATCTTGCCCATCGTTTAGACATTGGTCGTTCAGGTACGCGCAATGGGTTTCGTCTTCCTCCGTATTGTTGCCGACCGGTTCTTGGAAGACCTTCTTCTATCATCAGGCATCAAAGAAGTATGTACCACAAAGAAGCCACCACCATCTTTCACACTGACATGTCTTTGTAGAGATAGGCTTTGGATCCGTCTTACGGTATGACTCCCGGTGCCAAGATGTCATCAGGGGATACTTACTCTCAGGCTCTCTAGGTCCTCTACCTGTTTGCAATGGAAACTGCCATTACCGGCTACAACATGAGAGAGAAATACGCAGATGACCGAATTACGTTCGCAGTGGCAGCTGGTGGTACGTTCCTGTGTTTTTATCACCACCTTTTCTACTCACTGGTTCGACAGAACGCCTCAGAAAGTCGGTCACTTCCATGACAAATTTGAGTCGCAGTAAGCATATGCCAATATCAAACCGGATGTGTCTAACCAACACTCCTATCAGTGCTTTCCATCAGTCAGTAATAAAGCCAAACGCTTTTGATGGTACCCAATGACTTAACGGATATCAATTCTCCGCTCCATACATAGACGCGATTCTTACCGTGAGATCTCCTCGGAATCACTTCGCGTGTATGTATGACTGATGAAAAAAANGTAGGTCCTGGTATCAACGCCCGTACAATTGTTTTTAGCTTGGCGCATAAAACTTCTCGGTGGACCTAGAATTATCCTTGCCATCATCACCTTTACCGCCATCGGCTCTTTTGGTATGTGTTTCGTCTGATACTTCGTGTTCGTATATACTGACTTGCTGTCAAGTCGCCGGTGTGACGACGAGTGTTTATGTTCCTCGCGGTGATGAGGCAGAGGCAGTGATGACTCTCGGATGGGATTCAAACCTCGCTAAATCGTTTGCCCCGGAAATATCTTGGCTGGCTCTGTCGGCTATATCAGACATCGGAATCACTGGGGCATTGGTGTATACTCTTGTAAGGATAGGCTCGCTGGATCCTCGCACGCGCGGTACTCATTTACTTTTTCTCGAGCAGCATGGCAAGAAGACTGGGTTCAAAGGCTCCGATGACGCTGTCACAAAGATCGTCCGGTGTAAGTGGTTTTGTTCTTTTGGCGCTCCTGCCTTAGATACTGATTGAAGCATCGCCCATCGGCGTTACAGTTGCAATAGAAACAGGTTTGATTACGACGATTTTCACTTTGGTGGAAATTGCCTTGTTCTGTGTGGCATATGTACGCACCACTCTTAATTTCCTTCACATCTGAGATGCTTAATCCATTTTTAGTTCACCTTCCAGTCATAGTAAGTTCGGGGGTAGAATTGTCCGTTTGATATCTCTTCTGACGAAGTTGAATAGCTATTTCATCCCGGACTTCATCCTATCTAAGGTCTACGCAAATACTCTTCTCGCCACGCTCAACTCTCGGAATACCTGGAGCAAAACGATGTCAACGAACGTCGAGTTCTCCTCTGGAATGGCGTTTGAGACAAATCCGAATCTATCTACCACTGGGAATGGCGTACGTGTTCTCTCGTTCGAGGTTGCCCTGTGTCAGCCTGATCTGAGCTGTTCCGCAGAGCACAAGGGTACCGACATCAAATGCGAGCTCGCACACCAAGGTATGCTCAAAATCCACTCGTTTGATTCACTAGCTGAGCTCTTCATAGCGCCTCCGGGTCGACGCCCATGAGCTTGGTCCGCTGGATGAGGCCGACTCCATGGAATCATCCCCTCATGGCGTTACTGAGAAGTCATCGTTCAACAACATCGACCGCGTTTAATTTGACCTTTGATGCATAGACGTCAGATGCAATGGGCGTAAAAGCCACACATATATTAGCCTGTCGTTTGGAACGATCACGTATCTAGCCTTTTGCCTACATACACATTACTTAAAGCTAATATCATCCTGCCGGTCCTCACGATGGAGGAAGAATAACGGAGCCACCCTATGGAACCACCACTGAGTTGGGGTCTAGTGCATCGATAGCTTGGCATCCTCAGCCGGTGATCCTCGTAGACATATCACTTTGGTCCATATGCAACGGTGGCCTGGCGGGCTCAGTGCGCTGACCCACAGACTAAAAGTCAACTGGCCTCATGCGCCTTACTGACCGCCAATCTGGGGGGTTCCCAATTCTCAGTTTCGTTCCATCCAAGAAGGAAGTGACGAACCCTGAAGCAGCTTGTTTTGGAAATTCGCAGCGCTCGGACCACCCACGCATCAGACACCGAAAATGACCTTTCCTCTGTGCCATCATCGACGCCCAAACATACTGGGCTCATCTCAAAACTGTGGTGTGTGCTATCATTCTTTGCTCTTCTACCAACGCTCATGAAGAACGCCATGAAAAGCTCCATGCAGAACGAAGGGCGGCAATCCGAGTCCATCCCAATTAGAACCGAATCTCTGCAACAGTTACGCGATGAACTCGACTTTGGGCAGTTTGTTGGGTCTCCGGAGGCCATGAGACCGGGTAGAATGCCTGAATCGTCATCAAGTCCACTGCGTCGACCCCCAATTGGACAACGCAGCCCGTCATCACCGTATGCCTCGTTTGCGACAGCTTCGCGTTCATTCACGCATACACCACGCAACCATGATCACGCGGCGACAGAGGATGGGAGGGTTAAGAGCAGGCAGTGGTCGTTGTTTGAGCAGTTGATGGAGAACGAAGGTCTGAACAGTCCATCCCAGCCGACGCGCGGTCGTAGTCATTCGACGGCGACGAGCAGGTTTTCAACGATATCAGCTTCGTCGAGCTCGACCCCAAGCCTCACAGACCCTTTCTCGGTCAATAATGCCTCTCTTGTTGACGAAGATGCCACACCAACAATCCACCAAAGACATATGCCACCGCGTCCACCACCAGTCGAAGAGAATATAGACAGTGACTACGAATCAGAGGACACTGCTACCCCTTCATCATCATCACCAACGCTTACTGAAATCAAGAAGGACACAGTGCCATGGTATTCTCTGCGACGCCTACCAACGATGCCCTTGCTTTACCGAAACATCCTCAAATGCGCGATAGCCTACTTTATCGGGTCTCTATTCACCTACAATGCCTTCCTTGCGGGATTTATCAGTGACATGACCACGTACCGAAGCGGAGAGAGGAAACCCGTACCCAGTGGGCATATGGTTGCGACTATGTGGGTCATACTGTGCACTTCTCTCCGGACAGCAACTTACCTGCATACTCAGTTCTGTGTACTTCAATCCTGCCAAAACCATTGGTGCCATGTTCGAAGCGGACATGTTTTGCTTCTTCGGCATCATGTATGCGGCCTTCGTGTGCCTCATGTCAATGTCTACCTTCTGGTGGTTGGAATTGACGCCTGGATGGGAGTGGCTAGGCGACGTGATGGTCATTCTATGGATTGGGGTGAGCATGAGCTTTGTGGCCTGGATGAAAGTGTACATGGTGCGTGCTCTCTCCCATGTTGCAGTTCCACCCTCTCTCAAAGTTTGCACTCAGGGAAATCCCCAGTTCAACACAGGCAAGTAGCTCGGGTCTCATTCCAAGTCGGCTTCTCTCACACCGTATTCGCGATGTAGCTTGTAGTATGATTGCCATCAGTCTCTTTGCGGTGTGAGTGGGCTTCCTTCACCTCTCTTTTATCAATTGAATGAACTCCGTTTACAGTATCGTCAAAGAGGGTGGTCTCCAGACACTCCTTCAAGTCTCGTTTATCATCTTATGTGGCTCGACGGTCTCCAATCTCGTCTGCTATGTCATATTTCCCCAAACGGCCACTTCTAACCTCCAAACCAACATGATCAAGACTCTGGATTCGTTTTCAACGTTACTTAACATGCTTACGAACGCCTTCTTGCTTGAGGACGGGCTTCATCACCCTAGCCAAGGGAAGCTGCAAGATGCCGTCCAAGCGCATCAAGGCAGCTTTACGAGCCTTAAAAAGGACATGAAGGAGGCGAAGAGTGAATGGCTTTATGGTGGACCGGGAAGTCGTGCGAGAGACGAGCCAGAGGCAGCAGAGCCCCTCATGAGGCCTCCTGCGCCAGGCAATGGAGATCATCAGAATGGCAATGGGGTTAGTTTTAGGCAGGATGGCAAAGGAGCGGGTGCTAGTCTGCGAGCCTATGAAGATGCCGTTGACAGCCTGACTCGTCTCGCACAGCACTTGAACGGGCTGAGGAGTGGAACGAGGTTGCAGTACGAGTTGACCAAGGCCGGGCTGGTGAGGTCAAAAAGCAAGGGCAAGGGCAAGCGAGGTGCTGAGGGCAGTATCAATGTGGAAACTGAGGGAGAAGGAGAAGACGATGCTTTACTCAAAGCTGCTGCTACCATGTTTGGTGATCTCGTCGATGATCTAGGACCGCCGCTCAAGGCACTTTCGGTATGTCGTCGTGTGTATCTATTATCACCTTACGTTTTATTTGAGACTTCTTCGTAGACCACTTGCAGTCGCTCTCTGAAGTCGCTTCGTGATTCCTTTGCTCAATCCCGGACGCATCGAGAAACAAAACGCCGACGACAGATACACGTTGTTCAGCCACAAGACTTCATCGAACTCGTCGAAGGGATTGAGAAGGCGCTGGTTAGGTTCGAAAGTACATCGAATCATGCCGTCCTTCGTCTGTACAGGAAAAGCAACATTATATCCGCGACGAACACCCACCAGTCATTGGCCACTGGATTTGGTAGCCAAGCAACGAGTAGTGGGAGAGATCTACAGGCCAGCTCATATTCACTGCGTTCGGACGCCCAGAACGACAGAGAGGGTAACATCTTCACTCAAGGAGACAATGAGCATGTCTTTTTGGTTTACTTGTTGGTATCCGTTTCCTCGGCCTATATATATATGTTACCCATGCTGATTCTTGAACACCCTCAGTTTCATCTTTACTTTACAGGAGTTTGCCAGAGAGCTTGTGTCACTCGTCGACGCGATGGAAAGGATCTATAGCCTGGAGCAGGAACGTGTTCATCGCGGAACTTGGTTCACGAGGATATTTTCAGCCCTTTGGACCTCGATCAAGCAACCTTTCTTGAAGAACAAGCACTATCGACGGCTTCCAGCCGAGTCTCCCGGTCTCAGACGGACTATTTGTAAGTATCTTCGTGGAGCATGTGTTCGTCATGATGGTTCTTTGCCTCATACTTTGTCGCAGCGAATATACTACCGAACGTCCGTTCGCGTCGTCGAACCCATCCCTCCTTCCCTAAAGTCACGCCGCATGCACCCAACACGATGCAGACGCCCCCACGAACGGGCCTCTCATTATGGGGGAAGATCGGACAGCTTGTTTGGGCGGTTGGTCACCGTTTACAAGAGAGAGATGCTAAATATGCTATCAAAGCTGGGATGGCGACGGCGTTGTTGGCTGCTCCAGCGTTCTTTGATGCCACCAGAGATATATTTATCGACTGGTGGGGCGATTGGGCTTTGATATCGGTATGTTCTCCAAGCAAACTCTATTTTTCTAAAACCGCTGACTCCCCTGTCGTAGTTCTTTGTTGTACTTTCCCCGACCATTGGTGCAGTAAGTCAACCTTTGTATCTATTTATTGGCTTTCTAACGCGAATTCAGACCAATTTCCTTGGACTACATCGTGTCGTCGGAACTATGTAGGCTTTTTCGATTTCTCTATGCCCTTGCAGTGATTGACCCATTTCACCTAGTACTGGCGCTTCCATCGCTGCTGTGATTTATACGCTCTTCCCTGATAACAATATTGTCCTCCCTATCTTCGGGTTCTTCTTTTCTTTACCTTGCTTCTATTACATCGTGGCGAAGCCACAATACGCTTCATCATCACGTTTCGTGCTGCTCACGTACAACCTGACCTGTCTATATTGGTGCGTGCTTCTCACTAGACTTATGAATAGCCACCGCTGAAAACTACGATGGATTTAGCTACAACTTACGAGAAAAAGATGTCTCGGCCGTTTACGTGGCCTATCATCGTGCCGTTGCTGTTTGCTTCGGTGTATTATGGGCTGCGTTCGTTTCCCGGGTTTGGTGGCCTGCAGAAGCGAGACGCGAACTTGGAAAAGCTCTGGGAGAGTACGTTCTCAGCGAATTAACTCTCTACGTATGGTATACTAATAATACATGTACAGGTTCTGTTTGAACATGGGATGGCTATACACGCGCTTGGTCGCGTCAAACTCATTCTCACCAGACACTCAGGATGACACAGACCCCATGCATGTTGCTGAAGGCAGCGAACACCTTCTCTCTCCCTCTCCAGCAGCAAGAGAATTATCGTTATTGGCGCCTCGAGAATCTCTCAGCAATTCCATTCGTGAATTCATGGCCATGTGAGTTCTCTTCTTTGTTTTCACGGCCGTAGTCTTAATACCTTTGTCAAGGGAACTACATCTCCAGATCAAGCTGATTGAACTGCAAGGGCTGCTCGCCCAGACTGCCCATGAGCCGCGTTTGAAAGGACCTTTCCCTATCCAGCTTTACCGGGGGATTTTGACGAGTCTTCAAACCATTTTGGACCGTTTTCATAGTATGCGCTGCGTAACCACAAGAGAAGAATGGTGAAAATTTAATGCATGCTCGTTCCTTTGCCTCGCTCTCATGTCTGATTTATGTGTTAGGTATACAGTGGGTATCTTTCATGGGGCCTTCGTCGTCGAGTACTGATCTTGTGAAAAGAGCGTACGCAAAGATTTTATCATCCCAGTGAACAAAGAACGCCGAGAGATGGTTGGAAATATTATTCTGTATTTTTCCACACTTGCATCAGCTTTTCGTTTGAAAGCCCCGTTGCCTCCTTACCTCCCTCCCGCCGAGAAGGCTCGGCAGAGATTGGTGCGTGGTTTTCTTTGATTCCCATGTTGCTTCGATTAAACTGTTGATGTGCTTAGGTGGATGCGATAAGAAATCTCGACGTTGTGCGCACCCGAGATGTCAAAGGGTCGAGGCACCTACTCTTCTTCGCGTATGCCCTGAACCTAAAAGGCGTCACAGAAGAACTGGAGTCTTTGGGAAGGACGTTGCAGACGGCTTTCGGAGTGATTGGCCAGACGCCTGAGGAGTTTGAGGCATTATTTGAGTCGGATACTTCTGAAGGTCGAGAAAAGATAGAACAAGCAGCTTAGACTTGGTATTTGTACATCGCATCGCATCGTTTCTTGGACTCTGTCTTGCGCTTCCATCACACCCGATTCCGCACCTGTACCGAGTAGCTAATGTCACGCCAATGTCACAATTGTCACACTTCTGGTTGCTTCAAGGTTTGCTTATCCGCCAACGTTCGTACCGCGTCGCTCACCATGGACAGAAAATTGGCTGAACGGGAAAATAATCTGAAAGGCGAGTCATTTTTGGATTATACCTTGCATTCGCGATTGAATCCTCCACCAGAACTGATTGGGAGAGCTCGAGCCACGCCCAACAGGACTGCAGCGTTGGTGTGTACTACCCTTTTATCTTACAGTTCTCGGGCTGATGATATTAGAGGAGAAATACCCTGAAGCAGCTTATCGAACTCACTCAAGACCCCCAGCCCTCTCTAAAAATACTTGCTGCCGAAGGCATCCCTAGCTTTTTCAAGGATTTCCCTGAACTTGAGGAGGCCTCAATAAATTCGGTATACGATCTTTGCGAGGACCAATCATCGAAAGTGCGTCCAGGCTTGGTAAAGTGACTCGGAGTAACTCAAAGAACAACCTGCGCAGGTCAGGATCGAAGGATACAAGACGCTTGCCGAGCTCTCTAAAGCCGAACCAAAATGGGTGAAACGAAATGCTGATGTCCTGATACAACTACTGCAGAGCGGTAAGTTCCTGTTCATCTTGTCTGTCACATAATCCAATGAACATCTTAAGATGAACCTGACGAGGTGACTGTTGTCAAGCAAGCCCTGGTAGATCATCTCAACCTCGACGCGCCCATAACCTTTGGTGTGCTTTGTGATCAACTCTCCCCTTCAGAAGACATCATCGATGAAGAGGAGAAAGGCCTTCGTGAACGTCTTCGTGGCCTAGTCTTGTCATTTATTGCTGTTGATGCGAAGACTTGCATAAAACAACACATTCCCCCTGGAAGCCCAACCGAAGACATCTTGCATCGTGGACTGTTAGCCGTGGGTCCTCTGTGACTATCTTCCCGAATTCATTCATCGATTGGGACATTTAGGCCATACCGACGTTGAATCAAGCTGACATCAGGACCGTCGTTCAAGATATCCTAATATTGTTGCCCTCGTACTCGTCGTCTCAGACTTCGCGTGGTCAAGCCCTAGTTCAAGCCCTCCTCTCTCGTGCTTCTGAATCACTCCGGTCGGCCCTCCGAGCTCCAGGAAAAGCTGTCTCTTTAGAAGACACATGGTTCTTCGTTGATCTGGCCCATTTTGTCGCCGTTGAGAACAATTTTGCTCCAGCTATCGACTTGGTTGTTTTCTATCTATCCTCGCTCACTTCCAAAATGACGCTTCAGCGGCTTGCCAAACAAGATCAAGACTCCGTGATCATCCATGTCGCCAACTCAATAGCTGCTTCCCGCCATGTGAACCACGACCTCGTCGATGAGCAGCAAGTCATGAAGGTGCGAAGGCAGGCGGTAGATGGTTTACCGATATTGTTTGAGGTTTGCTGAGCCAATGGGTCTCGCCTTGGGGGGTTCCTGACTTGACTTCTAATGATGTATAACAGCGCCTCCTGGAGAACAACAATACTGGTGACCCAATAAAGAAGGCCTGTATCGTCCTGCTCACCGAATGCCAAAGGGTGAGTCGCTTTACATTCACATTCTAAGCACCTGCTTCTTACCTCTCACCCAGCGCAAAGTCAATGACGCCTGGGCCGTTCCACCCCATTTCATAGCCATCTTTGGACGAATGCAGAACTCTCCCTTGTCGACGCAAGAAGGCAACACTTCGTCTCATATTCGCAATCTATTAAAAGTTCGCAATGGGCCACTTTCAGTACTTACATCCAGTGTCCGATGCCTTCTCTTTCCTTCCCCTGCAGTCTCTAGCTCCATCAAACGTTACTCTTCGTCGAGATGACCCAACAACACCGAAGCCCCCAACAACGCCGACGCCAACCCAAACATCTTCTCGATTACCAACAACATCAATACGGCATGGAAGTTCAATTAATTTTGGAACGTCTTCGTCAGCGAAATTGATCACGGACCCACAAGCCAGTGATAGCGAACCTCGGTCTTCCAAGAGGCTGAAGCATACTGAAGAGCCTGATGTGGGACCAGGATTTCCAACATTGTTGAGCCGCATGGGGAAGGCATCGCTCAATTCTAATTCGACAGCACCGCAACGCCGTAATCCTCTTCCCGCAGCTGCAAACCTGCCTCCAAAGCCCCAAGTCAGGTTGTCTTCGTTTTCTGAGGTACAAGGTCTTAGCATCAAAGGAGCCGCGTCTCGTGGAAGTGGATCGGTTGCCGCTGTGAAAATGGCCTCCCCTGGTACACCCTCCCTCCTCAATCGACTGCAAAATCGCCATGCTAGCGCCCATAACAACGGTGGAGCCTCCACCGATCTTGGCCTTCGTCTTGGGAAGAGAAAGGAGCTACCATAGTGCCATAGGATGCTATGCCTTTATGGCATATCTTAGTGAGAATCTCCGTTTTGATAGATAAACCATGTATGACTTCCAATTTGTACAGTTGGAGGCTCGTTACTGCGGATCAGATCAGCTGCGCACCCAGGTGTCCGACGTTCGTCTCTCCGCTTGCCTTGGATTGTGCATGTCATTCCGTAAAACATACCGCGTGAATGGTTCCGCTGTCGCGGACGTGACTTGTCTCTTCAACAGCGCAACCAGAGGCAATCATGCATGGGCTTTGCTGGCGTCCTGTATCCATGTCGTATGCCTGCTGATAACCATAATTATCGCCCTTCCCGCACTGCACCGCAATTGAGACTATTCTTGACCCTGAAGTGGAACCCTAGCGGAATAGAACGTGGATGTGTATGTAATGCGAGGTTGTTAGACTTGGCGCGATCATCCAATGGAAGGCGACATATATCCTTTCAAAGGCTGGCAACACAATCTCAAACCGCGTCTTTCGTTCCCCCACCTTCCTCACTTTCTACTATGCATCTTTTTTCTTCGTTTTCTCTGCTTTGCCTTGCATCCATCGCCAAAGTACGCCCAACGCCGTTATTACCAAAATAATAGAACACCAAAGCTAGGACAGGGATATCGCCCAGGCGATTGGACAAGACCAGGGAGTGGTAGCTCAGGCTCCAATTCCACCAGCGAGAATCTTTCCAACGTCACTGGAGATTCTCGCTGTAGTTCGGTGAGTCGTTTTGCTCTCGTCGCCCTTGACTACGCCATAACGCATCGCCCCTGGGACAGACGATGTGTATTTCTGCGACTGTCAACGACACTCACGTAACGTGTACGTGATCCAACTGCTATTCTTCTAGGCGGTTGAGCTCATTAGCTGTGCAGATGTAATGCAAAGTACGGGGAGTAGTAATTTGGGTTGGATGGGCATGTAAGTTTGCTACGAATCAACCTACTCCCCTGTCAGTCCTTGACCTCCTTTCCAGGGGCTTTGGGCGAACCATGGCAAACTCTCCAATGGTGCTCGCCTGGGAGGGCTCTAACGGCGTGATACTTTCTCAACGCATTGCCTCCGGATATGTCATGCCCACAGTTGATTCAAGCCCGCCCAGAACTGCAACCCTCCAAAACGACCTCAGCACAGTGAGTTGGATTGTCACTGTTCCTCTCTGAGTCCTGTTTACGATGGATCCTTTACCAGACTTCAGGCGATCAACCTGTGTTTGCCTTCTCTGTTCCAGTAAGTATTCTAATTATAGCTCTCCCGCCTAAGCCACCATCACATTGTTTTTGACACGACTATTCTCTTTAGACCGATGGAACAACTGATCAATGGATCATCTACGCGTTTGGGACGACGGTTCCCGCATCACAGGCGGATGCGACGATTGTCAGACATTCTGATAATGGTGTTTGGCAGTTCAATTTGGCTGGCACGATTGACTCAGAGCAAGCCAATAGCCCTGCTTCAAGCCCTAATAGTTCGTCTGGCGACTCAAGCAATGCTCCTTTGACGACGAATCAACGAATCCTGGCAGCACATGCAATCCTCTGTGTCTTGGGGTTCTTGTTGTTCCTTCCCACTGGGGCACTCTTGGCGAGATATCTTCGCACGTTTTGGCCTCGTTGGTTTACTGCGCATTGGATCGTTCAAGTTGGTCTGGGTGCGTTTCTTTCCACGATGTATCGCCTCGATGTGAATTGAATCTTCTAAATGTGCTTTGTCCCGCATAGCTGGCCCTGTTATCATCTCGGGTATCGCCCTTGGTATTGCCGCTGTCCAGCGTGCTGGCGCTCCTCATTTCAGCCGAACCCATCAAGTAAGACTTCCCTTAGGCCCCATTGGTGTCTTGAGGACTCACAAGTCGTTTACTAGCGATGGGGTCTTGCTCTTCTGGTTTTATTCGTTGTTCAATGTGCTCTTGGAACGATCATCCACTTCTTCAAACCTCAACCTCCTTCGTATAAAAGCCACCCTGCGGCTCGCCGGCCTCTTCAAAACTACCTTCACGCGATCATCGGCCTGGCCATCATCGCATTTGCGCTGTATCAAGTTAGGACAGGCTATAACGAAGAGTGGCCCAATGTTTCCGGAAGAGGAAGCCTGGGGTCTGGCGTGAACATCGTCTGGCATGTTTGGGTTGTTGTACGTCACAATTTTCGGATTGTTTTCTGGCACCGCTTGACAGTCTCCGTTGTAGTTACTTCCCGTCTTGTACGCCGTTGGCTTAGGTCTCTTACCGAGACAATTCAAACAAGAGGCGATGGGCTCTCGTAAGATGGTTGGAGAATACGATGACGACCGCAGAATAACGCGTTCAGATACGATGCGTTAGCAGCATTTGATTCCTTTCGCCTTTGTGCTGTAACTTTCCTTGATGCTCTTGTGCTCTTGTACCCGTCCTTTTCGACTTTTGATGTAGGAATAGATAGAGTAGATTGTATGTTAGAAGGAAGACATTTTGGACTTGTTCATGCGTCACCGCTGGGTCTCACTTTTGATGAATAGTCCTACCCCTCGGCCACATCGTCCTCTTGGGTCTAACAAGTTCCAAGATGGAAATTTCGAGTAAGAAACTTGGTGAACGAGTATTAAATTCATACGCTGGAAACCAGGCTCTATGTCAAGAGGATGGCAGTCGATCCTATTAAAGTTCAAATTTACTTTAAGCTAGTAGACGGTTGGTGAGATGATTAGGCGCGGGGTTGGAGAACGAAGTTGAACGTTGAACAAAGAAAGTAAGGGTCGCATACACAGGCGCTTATAAGAGCGCCCATCGGCGTCGTCAGCTTGCCACCACTGACTTGCCTTGGACTTGCCACTCAACCACCTAAATGGATACTTACACCTCTTCTGTACACAGGACTCTGGGTACTCCAGAACTGCTACAGGCTATCCTGGTGCTCTCAGAGGAAGAAGATTACCGATCTCATGGTCTCGTTTGCAAGCAATGGTCTGAACACATCCTCAATTTTATGTGGCATACGATCGGGACTGACAAACTATTCCGCCTCATCGAAGTAGGTCAGCTCTTTAGCATGTTAGCCGTATCATTCTGTCATCTCTATCATCAGGCGCCCTCTGTAGACCGCCCTCTTCGACCGGAGGACGGAGCCCGATTCTACCATTACGCTCCTCGCATCCTGAAATACCTTCATTCCCACACCTATCATATGAGTCGTTTTGAACTCAAATTCCTACGCGCACTCGAGGAGAACCTCCCCAATCCAGTTCTGCCTAATCTTGTTGGCCTGAACTGCCCGGTCGACCCCGCCGTGATGTGCTTATTTGCCCATCCAAACGTCACCAGACTCACTCTCACTCAGCCACTTTCGATCAGTGGCATATTCAGTCGTATCTGGAATGACTCCGAAGCTCTATATCTAGAAATCACCCAAGGTTGTTTTTCTCGGATACCGCAGGCTATGCCTGACTTGACATATCTGAAGGTCCACTTTGGTATCAACCACGGTTTCCAACACCCATGCGAAGAAGTTGTGTCATCAGCTTTAGCCCAGTTAAAACATCTGAAACACCTCTTGCTACCAGCCGAATGGTATACCGATGATATCACTCGCGTCCTTTCTACACTGCCCGAGCTGAAGGAAATTGGATATACGTGCCCGCAAAGTTCCCCCGATCGCTATTGGCACACCTCCCCTCTCTCCCTTGAACTACGCCCAAATTCGTTTGCCTCCATCTATGGGCTTGACTTGCTTGTGTCATTTGAGCGTGCCACTGCCGTTTTCTCAACCAAATCGATCAATGAAAACCTCTCCTCGCTGCAGGTTACACAACCACATCCATATTCTGTCAAAGAACTCAAAACATCACCAGCCACGTTCCAGTCGCTTGTCGAAGCGACGGTCAATGCGTTCCCTCATCTTCGTGCCCTTGGTTTCGTAGTATATTGGAACGAAACTCAACCCGAATTGGACTACCCGAACCTTGATTTCAAAGAAAATCTAGGACAACTGCTTCGTCTCAAACAGCTGGATACTCTCCTGATATTATACGCAACGCCCATCGATATGGACCAACATGACCTAGAGTGTATAGTAAGTTCCCTACCCAAGCTCCAGACCCTGATTTTAAACCCAACACCGCCCATTCGATATCCAACCACCCTCCACCTTACCCACCTCTCAGTACTCACTTCCTCATCCTCTCCATCGTCGCGCTCACGCTTGGCTTGTCTGGAGGTCTACGTAAACACTTCCTCCAAAGACTTCCCTCGCGACCAAGAATTCTATGAATCCATCGAACCCCTGGAAGATCTCCGCCACCTTTCGTTTGGAAATTCGATTCTCCACTCTCAACGGGCGGTTAAGAGTTCCGCAGCGTTTATTAGTTGCATATTACCGGAAGGCTTCGTTCGAGAGAGGTTGGTGGTCGCGAATACGCCAGACCAGGAGGATTGGTTTCTTGTTCGCGATCAATTGGAATTGTAGTTTGATGGTTGACTACAAGAGCGGAAAGTGATTGAGAAACGCTACTGTGATCTCTACCACCGCTTGGCTTCTCCCACCCTTGTAGATCTACAATTCTGCTCGCTGCTCCATGCGTCGCGCTACTAAGGGGATGGCCAAACGAGGCGGGGTGGAATCCCGGCGCCTAATCCGTCACCGCGTTTGAAAATTAAAATATGCCGGGCGTCTAGACTTGGAATTTCTCTCTGACCACCATGTCTCGCCCACAAACTCCAGCGGCGGCCCCAAAGAGGCGGGCAGCTGTCTTGGATTCTCCTTACATACAAGAAGGGGCTGCGGCCGATGATGGAAACATTCCCAAAAAGCGGCTCAAAACAGGATCTTCGATTTCTACGACTTTGAAACTGAACGCGCGCGCTGAAATCCACGAGATCATGGTTCTTGACAATCCCTCGTTGTCCAAGAAACGCGACGTCTGCGTGATATCAGGCATGACTGATGAGATGGATGACATCGAATATTCTCATGTTGTTTCTCGCACGACTCGGTCAGCAACGGTAATTATCTTGTATGCTATATCTCTCAGTGAGGCCGAAACCTTTGCCTTTGTAGCTCGACAAATGTGAATGGTGCTGGGGAATGGACTACTACACCCTCAATCTGGATACACGCAAGAATCTTCAGTCACGTATGTGCTTTGCTCGCTCTATGAATTTTCTGACACTCCCGGTATAGTGCGCATCAATCTCCATAGGTTCTTCGATAAGCCCACAGCGGGTTGGTTATGGGTACCAATGGACTTGGACATCATGCTCCAATTCGTAGCATTTTACAAAGTCGGCACTCGCGAGAAACCAACTAAGGCGAGCCTGTCTCTTACCTCACGCTTTTGTCCCTTGCTGACAATCATACAACAGTTCTACAGGGGAAAGACCAAATTCTCCTACCGCCTTGTTGCAACACCTGAGATGTTGAATCACCATATATCCACATATGACCCTTCGTTGAAACCCAATGACCCCGCTGCATTCAAGCGTCACTTTTACCCCTTCGATACCCTGCCGAAGTTCGAGATCAACGTTCAACCGCACTTCGTGATATTCAACACCGGGTTCAGACTCGAGCAAATTTTTGGTTCAGACGCCGTGCTCGATAGCGAGATACTGGAGAATCACTTCAAACTCCCTGACTCCATGCTAAGCTCGTCGTTGACAGCTTGCTATGATTTATATCGTGTATGGATGTCGGCTTCTCCACCCGATGCGTTTCTGCGCTCCGAAAACTGTCACTGGGAAGACCAGGATGCAGCCCGTAAGCCAGCCGGTACAGCGTGTTCTATAAAGAGCCAAGCCGGTGGTGGTCGCAGTGCGGAGAGGAACACGCAAAATATGAATCCTGTTCCCCTCACTGTCGATCGAGAGACTATGCCGCTCGGGAGCGACACCCCAGATGGCTTTGTTGATACGGAACTCGTGATGCCAGATGACTCTATATCTCTTGTGCTAGGCGATGATGACGAATCTCAGAGTCACCAGAGAGAGGAGGAGGAGGAGGATCATGCGGCCTTTTTTCGTGGAGTCGAGAAGTGGGCAGAGGATGTATGTGAAGCAGCCGAAGATAGTGCTGCTGATGATCATCATGATTCGTTGGACTCGGACACCTTTAGCCATAACAAAACCCTCATTGGCAATACCCCTTCGGTCAAGTGCGGCGAACTCGAAGACGTGACGATGACGGACGTTTCGCTGAAGATTGGCTTGGGGGAGACTGACCGGCACCAACCACCCATATTCCACTCCTTCTGGGACACTTACTAGAGGCTATCGCGACTCGCTCGACCTTGTGTGGACTCGAAGGTTTGAATCGAGGGCATCAGAAAGCTCGTGACTCGGTGGGCATGAAAACCGGAACCGATGATGTCATGATCGACAGAACACAGTCGGCTTCAGGGCCGGGCAGGCGACCCCCTTTCCTGCCTTCGCTCTCAGTGCTGTATGACACACTCATTTTCGATTGCACACACGAATATGAGCACCTCTTCGTCGTTTTGCTGCACCGTAACGCCTAATATCCGAGTTGAATGGGTGATTTCTGAAGTGAAGGAGAGAGCGCTGAGGCGCTGAACCCGGCACGCAAAGATGGTGGAGAGAGGATTGGTACAACCATCGACAAGGACGACATGGGTGTTCAAGTAGTTACCCAGACGGGGAGAAGCATGGTCACACAGCTCCTTACGGAGCCGATTCACTCAACACGTACCTGCTCCGGATTGGCAAGGCTGAGTCTCCATCGTGCAGCAAGTGTGAAGCACAGGGCTGGGACGATGGAGCATTTGAAATCATCATGAGGTGTGGCGTATATGGGAATGAGTGGCAGAACTCTTCGAACCATGGCAGGGCGAGACGCGACCTCCCTACGGAGGCTCATGGTAAACCCAAAGCCCTTTGCTGCACTGGCCAGATTTGTGCAGATGACGAAACAACTCGCGTGGGACAGCGGACGCGACGAGGAGGCGATCGAGTAATGGAGGAGCTTATTTATACACCACTCTCCCCGGACATTTTCAGGAACTGCCACCCGAGGCACCTTCGCTCGACAAACGTGGCAACACTGGTCACATCCATACACTCGCGGTACATGCACGTCATAGGTACATATACCACAAAATGGGGGCCATCCCTCCTTGAAGTGTCTATGCTTCAGGTTGAGGACCGTCCTTCTGACACTAGGAAGATTGTATTTCGTCTGACAGTGATAGATAATCTTCTGGGCACCAAGCCGAATGTCGACAGACCAACATAGCAGAAGTCTTGGAATGAATCGAACGAGCCAACGGTGCGCAATTTACAATGGGTGTTCAGGCCCAGGGCTGATTGAGCATTTTGTGATGAACTAGATTACAGGGCAGAGGTAGCGGTAGCTATTACTGAGAGAAGCCAGTGATACCACTGAAGCCGACGATAGAGCCAGCCTTTCCTCCAGACACGGCAAGATTGGCGAAGTTCCAAGATCCTGCGTAAAAACGTTCAACGTTACTAAGGAGGAGGTGACAGGGGGAGGGCTATGAACGAACCAGTGCAGGAGCCAGAACCGCAGTTTACAGCTACACGCTGGGCACCACTGGCCACAGATATACTTGTTTTTGGCGAGACAAAGTTGACGTTCTAAGAGTGTGATTGTAAGATAAAGATAGGTTCCAATGGTGCGGGGAGAACATACAGTGAGCTTCACGCCGTTGCCAGGCTTTCCTAGGGTATCTGGGTAACTCTGCAGCAGGTGAGTACTTGGCAGACCAACTCAAGATCGCCTTACCTGGTCAATCAGGACACCAAACTTGCGGATGCYGGTGGCCGTGTTCCCCTAGAGATGGGTTAGCACTCATGGTAGAAAACGCAGTGTTTGAGACTTACGGCGTAGGTGATGTTGTTGACTTTGCTGCCGGTGGCGTCTGCCTTCATCTTGATGCGCAATCCATTGTCGCTATTGAGTAAAAAATTGAGGACGAATTCAACTATGGTAAGGACAGAGAAGACTAACTTGTTCGTGATTGTGTTCCCTGTAATGACGATACCGTCGACCGTGACATCCGAAGAGATTGACCCCTACGCATCAATCGCTAAGACACATAGCAAGGTGTGATTGAACGACGAAAAGCGTACCACTGAGATACCGTGTCCGCCGATGCAAGTGTTTCCCTTGAAAACGATATTGGATCCTTTGTTGATAGCGATACAATCATCCTTGTACGAGGAGGTAAGCAACTGTGCCCGAATCGGTATCTAGTTGAGAGCTACCTGGTTACGGATGACACTGGATGGTGTCAGTGTCCGGCTAAAGAGTGGTACAACGAGGCATGCACACCTGTTTTGGATGGTAAGGTCTTTGGTGCTTGCGTCAAAACCATCGGTGTTATGACCTAAGTATCTCGTTGAGTGTGAGGATGCAATCGAAAAGGCCCGACAGACCTGCCGCCTTCCCTCCACTCTTCGAGTTGGCGAGGTCGCCTTGGGCTATACGGTATCAACATTAGCCACGGTCTACGTATGCTTGTGTGCAGATAGAGCACACTGACAATTATCGATAGTCAAACCAGACATGACCAACGGAGCGGGGTTGGACACAGAGAAAGTTTGAGCCGGGGAGTTGATGACTTTGACGTTCTACAAATTATCGGGCGAGTCTCTTAGTAGAGAAGACCCACGGAACACGGATGTTAACATACCGAGAATGTACCCGAGATTTTGATCCTGTCATAATGAAATCAATGAAATTTCGACGGTGAGAGAAAGAAGATAAATTTACTTCATCATGGGACGTGGCTTGGTCACACCGCCGTTGCTGCCTTGTCCGTCCTGAGAGACCGACGTTTAGTAGACTGGGGTGAAGAGGGGAAACGGTATTGCTCACCCAGTAGAAAGGTCCTCCACCATCGAAGGAGTGGCCGTTACCGTTGACTACGCGAAATTACGCGATGTGAGTTCGAGGTATGTTCGCAACGAGCGTCATTGGGAAGACCTACACGTGATGGATTTTCCACTGTGGAGTAGATGTTAGCGATGGGAAATCACTCTGAGGAGACGGTGGGCAACGCTACCTGACGGTGAACAATGGTCCCGCCCAACTTTTGTTCCCGAACTTGATGTCGCCGACTGAGGAGGGTCATTAGCGAGGTGCGTACGGAGATCAGAGGCAGGTCACTTACGGAGGTTGACGGTCGTTGAGTCTAGCAAGCTCAGCTCGAAGCCAGAGCCTGCCGGAACGGTGAAACCGTTAATGTTGACCGTCGTGCACTTGACTGCAGCAGAGACATCCCCCAAAGACGAGATGGTTCCGGTGCAAGCAGCCAAGGCTGAGCTAGCAAAGTGAAGAAGAGATAGAGCACCAAGAGTGTTAGAGAAATGCATTTTTTCTGGATGAAATGAAGACCCACCCCTACAGTTTTTATACCTCCAAAAACTTGGAAGGACCCGTCGGTGAGGGAAGTTGATAGAGTGACACAAGTCTTGGCGGCCCGGGCTTAACGCAGAAACCGACGCGAGGGAAGTTCTTCGAGGTGAACCATGAGTTCGACCAGGATAGCCGGTACAAGATACTCCAAAAACGGATGAAATAAGAAGTGCCTTCGTTCGGTTATTGCTATTTGAAAAGTTTAGAATTCCCCTATTGGGTTCCGACACGTCGCAGCCACCGGAAAGCGAACGCATGCCATCATGAGAAGCTATGATCAAATGTTGAGAGCCTGGGGAATGCCACAAGGCAATGCGGGGTTGGCCTACAGGCCCGCTTCGAGTGTTCCGTTCTTGACAGACATATAGGCTTTCTCAGTGAGTTGGTCACATCTTTCTCAGTGAGTTGGTCACATGCGATATCAACCAGAACAGCGGATATGTATATGCTCTTGTATGCCATTTGGCAGTCTGTGGAGACATAGTTGCATATTTAGTCTGAGAAGTCCTAGGAAGACAATATTTATAAGTACGTGGCTATGAATACGCTTTACATAGAGTACTGACATTGGTTTGACATGCAAATTGAAACGCGGTCCGCTCTATCGACTGCTGGATAAAATGAGGAGAAACTCTACAGGCCCTGGCGGCCGTGTACGCGAAGCGGAGTTGGTGAGGAAGTATACGGTCGCAGTGATGTGGTACTGTGCGTTCGGCATAGGCGTATAAGGATAAGCCGACGCGTTGCAAGGCATAGGATAGCGGAGAAAAGGGATTGACTGCAGCGAGTGGAGCATGCGCGACGATAGGGCATCATATTGAGTGTGTGGGGGACCGAGGAGTAGACAGCAAGTGGGAAGTAGATCAAACTTCGCCATTTATCCCGGCCCGCCCGGGCCTGGTGAAGTGATGACGTGTCTGACACCCGGCGCTAGTTGGCCATTGACTCTGAGGGGGCTCCAACATCATCACGCGGCAGCGAGCTTTTGGAGAGAACGTAAATAGATTCAAGGACTAAGAAAGAGTAAAGAGCGAATATTCGTTTGTTAGGGGTGTCGTGAAAGTTTTTCATGTCGTTCATACGCAGCTTTTTGCGCTGCCCATATATCTTTGGGTTTCTTTCGACCAGGGATGTCCGGAACAGGAGCGTGCTTGACCATGTACTCCACGCCGACAGTAACTCCAAACCAGAAATGGTCGAAATCAACCAATATGGAAGTCAACCGTCGGAGGGCATCCACAGTTGACTGGAGGTTTTCTAGATGATGTCTCAGTGGGCCCAACAAACAATCTAGATATCTGACTTACTCTTCAAAGGCGGATTCTTGTTGCCAGCGTTCGAGAGACTCTACAGTTACCATAGCCAGTCAAATTTGGTTGGAGGGGAAACATGGCGACCTGTTACTTACTTGGTGTAGCTGACCGGTAAGTTCCTCGAGTTTGGGGATGACGCTCCGCAATTCTGAATGGATCGTCTTTGCTTCGTCACGCATTACTTTCCAGTCCGTTGAGACCTTTGCAGCAAGCGCCTTAGCGTAGAACTGCTTTGCCGACGCAGCTATTCCATAAACGTTGAATAGAGCATTAAGGCCGCGCTCAACATGAGGTTTGAGATCGTGAGGCGGAGCGGAAGGCGAGGCGTTGGCGACCTTAGGGCTCTGGGAAAGGTCTTAGCGGGAATGAGAGGGAATGTATAATGATCGAAGGCCACGTACTGACTTCGGGTCAGCCGCAAGAGCGGCGAGCTTGGTGTGGACCAAGGCAGCAGTTTTGAAAACGTTGTTGACTTCGAATTGACGGGGTGATGTCAAGACCTCGAAGTAGCCTGCCTCCCAGATTTTCGAGGAGCCAGGGCCATCGGAATCCGGTAATGAGTCGTTAACCCAAAGGCTAGGCGTTCGTTAGATAGAACCGAATCAAAAGAGACGAGGCTCACCTAACCGGTCGAACAACAGTACGTGCGGTTGGCTTCACTGTCAAAGCATCGCAGTATGCCGTGATATCTGAAAGTGCTTGTCGCATTGAGGCTTGGTAGGCTGTCCATCGTTTGACCTCGGTGGCGCGATTTACCTGCTTGGAGGAACGAGAAGAAGCTAATTCGGAGACGTAAGACAGGTGATTGCTCCAGAATGCTGCGATATCTTGTAAACACTGTTCAGATCTTCGAAGCGATCCGTGGGCCACGACAAAAGCATGGAGGATGATGGGTAAGTTGTGTAGTTGTTTTGCAGAAGGTTTCTGAGTTTTCGCTGGTTTCGGGGATTTATCCTTGTGCGGACCTCGAGAAAACAGGCCTTTGAGAGCAGCGACAATTTTGGCGATCAGTCCTGTGCTACTCGGAGAGTTATATGAAGCTTGAGTAGGTCGCGTAGACGGCATAGATCTCATAGACTGCGTAGGTTGCGTTGACCTCGAAGATCTTGTGGGTTTCGTAGATTTCCCAGGTTTCTGGATAGGTTGGGTGGATCGCGGGGGTTCGTACCGTTGGGCCAGAGAAGCGAAACTCTGGAGGATGGAAGAGTACGTTTTTTGACAAGCTTTGGCTTCTGACTCGATCGATTTGGCATCTGTAACAACCAACGCGTTCACCGTCGCAGGGCCGCTAGAATGTGAATTCTCGCAGAGGAGAATGAAATTGCGAGTGTACGCAAGAGAATGCTGCAATAAGGATAGCCAGCGTTCCCATTCTTGTCCAATGTTGGCCTTGGCCTGCGCAAAANGAGCGGTTTGTTGCGCCGACGGTCCGTATGTCTTGGAAACAGCTACATGAAGAGCGTCAAGCGTAGCCATACATTCTGATGTGGCGACAGCCAGTGAGGTTACTGGCCGGGTGAGCTCGCTAGCTTGCTAAAGAAAAGACGATGTGACATCAAGCATCATACAAAGGACAGCCAACACTTACAGCAATGCCAACAGAAGTGCTGTTACGTCTTGGGGCGAGGACAACGGAGGACATTTCGCGCGCGAAGTGGGCGTTCCATTTGTGCAAACGATTGACCGACGACTTAGATATAAGTTTGAGCAAACCCTGCTCTCAGGGCTGGCGCTTACGGCGAGGGCAACAGCATGGTTGGTTGCTGGTTGATTGCGTCAGCCTTGAGTCCCTCCCTAAAAGGATCAGGGAGCTTCCAGGCTGTTTCCACACTCTTCCAAGTTAACGGCTTCATCTACCAGCCTCATGGCATCGCGGTAGTTTTCATACGACCAAGATGCCAGATAATCAAAGCCTCGTGAGTCTTACAACGGCATTTCCTGCGTGTATAGATTTAGCTGACCCATATACATACTGTTTCACCTAAGGATGGTTCACAACTAGCGACACCGGGACCAAATACTTGGTACTTAAACGAAATTGAAACGAAACGTGTTTAACATCAACTTGAACACGACGTTGATCTGAGGGGCTGTCCTCGGGAGCCGGCAAGATCGCAATCAGGTTGTGCAGTTTCTCAAAGCACGTCCGCCCAGCGTTCAAACCGAAGCTCATAGGTTCCTATACTCAAGGAGTACTAACCACATGTCCTTGTAGGTCGTCTTTCGGGGCTTGAGCTGACTTTATACGAGGGACAGACTTTCATCGTCTCGTCGTTGACGCTGAATCTTGAGCTTCCATTCGCCGAACAATACAGACTCACGGACATACTCGGTCAAGTCAGAACACCTTCCGAGTTCTGTACAGCTACGGTCGATGAGGCGACTCTCAGTGATGCCTCGCACTCCCCCAACGTCCGCAAGCCATCATCAAGATACTACTCAATTCACATTAGTGTATCGGTCATTATGAAAATCCGTCTCATCAGGCTCTAAGACTCTATCTCGATTCTCCGCACGCCGAAATTTGTAAGTTTGAACCTTAAGATTGGGTCATGGCCTTACCTCTCTACGGCCAGCAGGATCAAAACGAGGCCGATGACTGGTAGGCATACCATAGAATATGGAAAGCATCGATTCTAGCTCAAGCAACACCAAACGAATTCAAATATCATCGTCTCCATCAGTAACCACTTAACCCCCCATGAATTCTTCCAAGAGCCTCAAAGGGTAAGTTCGAATCTCCTCCAAGCATGGAGGCCAACTCAAATGCATTGCACAGTGACACCTCGTCTCCCCAGGCTACTACGCCCTCCGACGTCATTGCGAAGGCAACACAGTTGAGCCTCGATGCATGTCGATCCTTCGCCGTTTTCCAGAAGTACTTCAAGTAAGCAACACAGTTCACAATTTTGCCTTAAGCCTACCGATACATGGAAACGAACCTTATCGCCCCTCTTTTGGTAGAATCTACAAAGCCTCGAAACCATGGCATGCAGCTTTCGCTTCAAATTCACCGCAGGAGGATTTTTACGGCAAAGTTGCGGCTCTAGGGAACACCTATATGACCGCCATCCGCAAGACTTGCGACATAGCAGAGTCATTTAGAGCTAACTCATCGTCCATTATTTCAGGACTTGAAAACGAAGATCTAGGCAGGCTTGTCGTGCCTCAGGTGAGGTTGCAAATAAGTGCCATGCATAGAGAGGCGAGTGACACAGAGCGCACGCTGGAAGACGTACGCCGCACAATCCACGTTTGTTCTCCCTCACATTTCTCTTGGAATATGGTTGATAATCGAAGGCTCAGACACTGTGTCCACCTTGGGATGATGATATCTCGATCAAAGGCTGCTTTAAAACTTGGCAATCCGAAAGTTATGCAGGTACGACCGACCATGCATTCAAGTAAAGCGTGTTCTAACCAACGCGAATAGAATTGGAGGCACGGGCAGACGAAGACCTGTATAGCTTTGCTGAGTCTGTCTTGGAGCAAACCTCTCTCGCGATATCCGCATTCCTGATATGGTGGAATGAACGTGTCCTCCACTGCTTGGTCATCAACGAAGGAATGAAGACAGTGGCATTTGGACCGAGTATGCATCTGCCCCTCGGGTCAGAAACATGACGATGACAATGACCTACTTGTCGGCAGATCTCGCTGAGTCCGAACTTTTTGCCGCCTCATGGAGCGAAACAGAGTCTGAATGTGCGTCTTATATCGAAGTGGTAGGCATTCTCTCGGAATACTTTTGAGAGCATCGTCCTTACTGCGTCAAACAGATTAAACTGGAGCACGAACTCATGGAAGGAGTCGTCAAGGGAGTCATCAAATCGCGTATTCCCGCTCGCACAGATCGCAGACAATCTTGATCCTGATGCAGAAAGTGACCTTCAATTAGGGCATGGTCGCATGACCTCCCATCCATCTTTTTCGCCCCTTGTGTGATGCTTTACGCAATTACAAGGCGTTCAATGCTTCCTTGCTCACGGAGACCCAGTTTGAGATCGATAGTGAATTGTCTCCACATCAATCGGCCATACTGCGTGTTCGTTGGTAGGTGGCGTCTGCCTCAAGGTAGACGGACAGCTTTCATGTCGGATACATGGGTAAGCCGCGAGACTGGGCCGCGCATGGACATAGCATATCGTTTTGAGTTGTTCAGCCCGTGTACCCCGTTCACAAGAGTCTGGCCTCAACTCGGACTGTCAAGACTTATGGGTCTCTGCTTCTTGTGCCTCCAGAATGAATTGTTATTATACCCTCGGCAGTGGGTAGTGGGCTGTGGATTATGGCCTGCCTAGTTGGCCTGATTTCAGCGCTCGGAGCCAGTATGCTTCGTGGATAAATAGTCGACAGATCTACAAATGCGGCCCAGTATCGCTCATTCTCGGGAAGACCATTGACGGGTGTGTCTCACGCTGCAACCGTTCGCCAGCACTAACACATGATGAGGTACACAGTATCATGACCACTTCATTCCAAACGAGCGCAAGCACATTCGGAACACCCAGCATCACGCATGTCAAGCAAGCGAATACCAACGCTTGCAAGTCTCTCGTTGTATTTCTGCGATGTTTGAAGTGAGTGCGTACCTTGGTATGATGGCAGGACTCATTGAATGGCTATATCAGGAATTATGAAGCGTCCAAGTCGATTTGGAGGTCAATCATAAAATCATCGGAGCACAAGTATTACCTGAACGTTAAGGAACAAGGACGCGCATACATCAAGCTGGTTGATGATGCTCTGAACATCACACAAACTGATCAAGAAATCTGTCAGGACGTTATGACAAGACTTGAAGATGACAGTCCAGCCAAGACTCTGGAGTCTTATGTGGAACTACGTATCAGTAACATACATAGGGATGCTACGGACGCAACAAGAAATCTGCGCGAACTCCGTAGTCAAATCCTGCAGGTCGGTGTAGCTTCGCACCATTACCCCCTCAAAAGCTCAAGAAGAAACGTATAGCTGCTGGACAAAGGCGCGCTGCAAGAAGCAGATGTCGACGAGCCTCCCCACCCTGAAAGAGGGTATACAGGTATGTGAAATATGTTGATAAGTCTTGAGGACGATGGTAACATAGGGATCCCATCAAGATCTGGATAAAAGTGCCCAAAGCAATTTGCCGGACTTCACTGCATATCTTCTTGATGAAATTCTAGCCTCCATCACCCGATTTCTGGTGTGGTGGTCCGAACCAGTCACCGTTGCCTTGGCCATGAGCATCAAGGCTAGGGAGATGAACAACCAAGAAACCAAGCAAGGTGTGTCTGAGCGAGCCAATGAAAATACACATAGAGCTTAACATATGTCATCTAGAGCGTGCGCGACTTCTCGAATCGTGGAAGCAAGTTGAAGCGGGGTGCGGCTCGTATGTCGACGAGGCGAGTCCCAATGCGAAAATTAATGGTATATGTATGAGCAACGAACTGACTGGTTTCAACAGATGAAGCTGAACCAGGAATACATGAATGCCCTCATCACGGGGCTATGAATTCAATGAACGCACGCAAATCCATGACATCGGCGCGATGTGGGATTCCCCCGACAACTCAGCGTATCCTCTAAGCTAGTAAAGACCTGTTCAATGGCGTTCTTCTGATCCAAATATTCTTGCTGCACTGAGAAGTGCGGAATGAGAGACTGAGAAGGGTCATGGCATTTGCATTGAACGTCATGACCTCAACCCTGTTGAGGGATGCAGGGGTATCCATAGGGGTAAGGAGGCAACCCAGAGGCTACGTTTTGGAAGGGCCCAGCGCCAGTGGACGAGTATGACTTGAGATACACGGCAGCTTCTGACTTGGTCAACCATGTGTTGGTGACGATCAAGGCGGTAGTAGTCATACTTAGGTCCACTGGCTTTCGCAGGATGAAATTTCGGGAATAGGCAAGAGAATGCTGCAATAAAGCAAGCCAGGTCTCCCTTTGCTTTCAGCTTGGTTGGAAGATGGCCCGTAAGTTTCAGATATAGCGTCATGACTCAGGAAGGACGTCCAGCGATCTATTGACGTTGATGTGCATCATCACCTTGACCGTGTTCGTATGAGAAGACGTCGACCACACCTCGCGACTTTGACGAGCGTTTCTGCCGTACTCGGTAGATCTGAACACGTTGGAACCACGTTGCAAGGAATACGGGCGCTAATAGGAATAACGTTCAGTGGTCGCAGCCCAATTTCGAACCCATGATCATTTTCCCTTTCATTCATACCGTGAGGTTCTATCTGTGGATGACAGGGCGACGCAAAACGGAAACCAAGATCTAGATTACGGAGGTACCCAGTGCCACGAGGCTACTTTGCTTTCTTTACTGATGTGAGGTCACCCTCATTGATCATTTCACGCCGGGTTTGAAGGGGGGAACTCGGGTCGCTCGCGGTCTCGTTTGTAGTGGTGTATGTGGGGGCAACGCTCGCGATGCAAAGATCAGAAGTTTGGGGCTGAAAGCACAGTGGGATGTGACGATGGGGTGAGCCCACTTGTTGACGACGGAGGGAGTCCAGGGCGGTGTCTCAAGCCAAACGTCAGCTTATACACGATGTAGTAAATCTTTTGATAAGCGCCATGCCTCACGGAAGATGGGTGCTTTCAATGTGGCACCCGCTCAGCCCCATACTTCGGGAACCGCCGTATGATAAGGCGTTGCGTCCACCCATAGATGTATGTTGCTATCTGGATACCGTAATTTAGAGGACAAATGAAGATGGTCCAATTTGTTTCTCACCTTTCTTCGAACGTGAGGTCCAAAATCCTTTCAATCTGTCGAGGCTGGGGGACCAAAGAATATGATGGAAGGCAAGAAAGTGGTGTTAGCGCTCGGAGGCAATGGTGAATGAACATAGATAAAAGCAGTAGAACCTATCGTGCCGGGTGGAACTTCCAAGAAACTTCCTTCATCTATTGATTGTTTGCGCAGGCATGAACGAGAACGAGTAAGCGTCAATGACCTGCTTCCTGAGCCGTGCTGACCGTGACCTGCTATGTGGTTGTAGGTTGGTTAGTACGAACGACGTTGGGGAGCTTCCAACCAAGAAGTTGAACGGGCCATTGACCATCTCGGATGTCACTCGGGTGAACAACAACGCATGCAAATGTTTTGCAACATTCTGCAAGGGTTATAAGTAGGGACATGGTTGATGGAAGCTCCAGATAGCTCACTCACTGAGACTCTTCAACAGACGATACAGAGCAAAGAGGTGGAACCTAGTAAAGCGTTGGAAACAACAACCGGAAGAGGAACTTTACTGCAATGTCATAGATCAAGGGAAGGCTTACATTGCCGTCGTCCGATTGACAATCGATATATCCGACAACGACAGAGCAATCTGTCGCACTGTGGTATCGATGCTCGAGAGCGGTGATCCCCTTAAGAAGATATTGCCTCATGTGACGATGAAAGGAAGCCTTGTTCAGAGGCATGCGAGGGAAGTCGAGAAAAAATTGCGGAAAATTCGTGGCGAAATACTTCAAGTGAGGATCCGGGATAGCTGCGAGAGTAGACACCACTCACAAAAAGGTCCAGATACGACGAAATCAAAATGCACCCGAGAGCGAGTCAAAATCAGCAGATCAAACAGAGCAAGGGCTTCCACAGACCGAAAGAACATACGCAGGTATGTGGTGTAAGTGTATCGATTACCAATACGGATAGATCTAAGGGACACCGTAGACTTGGCCGAGCGAGTGGCTGGAAATTTGGCCGACTTCACCATTTACTTTTTGGACGAAATGTTGACTGCCATTGACGCCTTTGTGGACTGGTGGGATAACCAAACAATATCTATTTTGGCGATAAGCATCCGGATGAATGCAATTAAACCGGAGCTGGCAGAGGAGGGTGAGTGAGGAATTACCAAGCGAAGAGAATCTTAACCCATCGACCTCTAGATTTAGAGGCCGTGGCCAATCAGTGGAAAGGTGTTGAGAGAGACTACGCGGCGTACCTAGCAAAAGTGAGTAAGGAATCAGAGGAGAATAGACCGAAGCTTACTGTGCTTACTGTTCAGATCAAGGTGGAACAAGATTTCGTGGAGGCAACTTTGAGGGGGCTCAATTAATCATGGCCCTTCTGTAAACCTACTCGTCACAACTCCTCATAAAGCTGAGCAAGCCTTAGAGTAATGAACCCGAGTTCTTGAGAGCTCCTTTTCTTCATACGTCACGAGAATTCATGTATCCAAGATGCCTGGCTACCAGGCAGCCATCAGGTCCTGAAATCATTGATTGAATAAGGGAGGTCCGACGGATGTTGTAAGCAAGGCATCGGGGAGGTATGAAACGGAAACAAGAGACAGGAATGTGGTCTCCGTGCGCAAACGCTCCGCAGACGTTCCGTCCCGGTTAAATGGGAGGTCATTCCATGTTATGTTGTTCAACCCATTGTTCCTTCGCGAAACCTACACCCGCAACATGAACAACTTGAGCGAGTAGGTCATATCCCGGGAAAAGACCTGCAAAGACTAGACTAACCACTCCGCAGACTCCCTGGATCGGAAACTTGTGCCAGAGGCACGGTCGACGTGGAAAATGTCAAGCGCGCGAATCTCAAGGCATATCGATACTTCGCTGCATTTTCCAAAAGTTACAAGTGAACAATGACGTTAAAGGACATCGTTCAAAGTACTCACTGAGTTCGCATAGGATTCACAAAAGGGCAAACAAGTGGTCGATCACGTGTCGCCGTCGCAATTTACTGGAAGAGACGCTGTACAGTAGCGCTGTGGCACAAGGATCCGCATATATCGCCGCCGTTAACCAAACACTGGATGTATCCGACTACGACAGAGCGATTTGTCGCGACATTGCGCGAAGGATCGAAGACGGTGACCCAACCAGGCATATCGTCCCCCATATTCGACTAGGGATATCAACGATTTCTGATAACGCGAAGAATGCGCAGAAAGAACTGCGGGACATTCGCAGAGATGTATTCGAGGTGCGCTTTGCCGTCCCGAGAACAATGATGCGGGTATCTGACGCGGGTCATGGTCATTCAGTTACAGCGAAGTGCAAACATCCCTGCGGAAACGCACCCAGAGGCGGAGGCTGAAGCCTGTCACAACAATTTCGCAGGTGCGTGGTGACCGTGGATAATAAGAAAGGAGAGGCGTCTGAGAAAACAGCATTAGACTTGGAGAAAGTCGCCTCGAGCAACTTGTTAAGCTTCACCGGGTACTTCCTAGATGTGATACTTTCGGCGATCACGATTTTTCTGAGATGGTGGGAAGAGCGAGTCATCTGGCTATTAGCGATGAGCATGAGGGTGGGCCAAGTAGCCCTTGAGGAACATGGGAGGGGAGGTGAGCTTGCGACAATAGCAGCCGACACGAAAAGTCTGATTGAGCACGGGTCTGAAGGAATCCTCCTCAAGGGCCTAGCAAGCCTATGGAGAGAAGCGGAGAAGGGGTATACAGCCTACGTTGGACAGGTGAGCATCGACAGGATATTGTAGTAGTAATCCTCACCCTGCTCAATTAGATGAAGGCGGAACAGGATTACCTGAAAGCACTGATGAAAGGCTAGGAAACAACCCGAAAGCATCGCAATGCATAACGCCAGTCCATGCAGAGCATGAACCCGATTCAATTATTCTATGAATGTATCTATAACTACCTATGGGGAACCGATTATCAATATATACGAAGGCAAAGAGATATAGACTCACATTACACACATCCTAAGCTGTTAAAACGGCCAATCGAGTCGTCTTCTCCTCTGCCGTCAACTCGAACTTATAGGCAGGGGATGTACCCTCCGTATTGCGTATTCAAGACACGCTGTCCAGCGGTAGATGGACATGGTCCCGAAATTAAAGATATAGATTTTCAGCCTAGACGGTCGAACCAATCATCTATGTGCGCGTTGACTGTTGCGTGCGTGGGCCGTTGTGGTATAGCTCTTGAGCATGTTGAGCCAACATCGTCACCGCCATCGATTTACGCAACGCCGCCTCATAGCGGCGCGTTCAAAGACGAAAGTGATTGGCCAATGATTGGCAGTATCGAACCTCTGAGTTGTGGGCGCTGGAAGAGCAGTCCATGGACGCGGACAGACACGTGACGCGTGACCGTCCAACTTAGCCCAGTGGATTCGCGACATTTAACTTACCTTCAACTCACCAGCCGTCCTGTTTGATGTTGGCGGCTTCATTTCTGCATCAACCATTGAACAATGATACCCCGCGCTACACCTTGCTTGTTGTCGTTGGTGTCGGAGAGTCTGAGCGAGTTTTCAAAGGCAGAACCATGCGTAGGTCGCGAGTAGGTCGACTTTCTCAACTACTCATTTCCCGCGAGGGATGTCAGTCATTGATGCATCTGATGACCGATGTATCTAGATACAGAAAGCCTTACATAGAACCCGAGACATGGCCCTATATTGGGGTCTGGCTCAGTGGCTATTGCAAACAGGTCGAGGCGTGTTCAAGGCATGCTTTCCAGCTGGATTCATTTAGCACTGGCACGATACAGATGTAGCTCCGCATAACCTTTTCACCGTCCATAACCCCCTCGTTACCCCTCAGAAGATGCAATTCGCTTCGATTTCGCCAACACCAGATATCAACAACAACTTTGCTGATGGCGTTCTCAATGTCGTCAGGGGAACTCAGAACAACTATTATGGTACCTTTATGATGGCTCGATCTCAAAGCGGGACCGAGGATTCTGGCTCGCTCATCCATCTGATTCAGGGATTCGATATCATTAGCCAAATACACAGGCTTCTCCGCTGTTTCATGCCATCTTCCTCGCTTGCCATCCAACCACTCTTGGATCAGCTAGAGACGATGACTTTCCACTACGAGAAAGTCAATAAATATATGTCAATCCTCGACTGCGTACCCCGTCTTCGAAACTATCGCTTTTTCCAACAATTTCAGTCAGTTCTTGACAAATGTGATGCTCGCTTTCGGCAGCTTCTCGCAGATCTACAAGACTACGAAACTCACATACATAAACAAATTTCTGGGTGTGGCTTCTTCCGAGCCACATTTCTGCACGCCCATGCCCACCTTCAATGGGGTCCCAAGTTTGACTCGATGGACACATTTATCTCACAATATAGAGCGGCATTGCAACAAGCACACCACTTCTTCGCGCTGTGTGTTGGACTCCCTTCATTCTACCGACCGTTACTCATAACTAATCCCCCATGCATCGGATGTGTATTACAGGTCATCATTCTGGGATGGACTCGCACACAATGCATTCAACGAAGCGAGAGCAGCTCTCTTGCCAGACGACTACGAATACTTCCAATCTCAAAACATACGATATTTACCCCCTGCGCAGGTTTTCATCTCTGATCACATGGACAGAACATTGTGTATTCCTGTCGAGTTCTGCTATTCATGGGCGGTAAATACATACGAACTGCAGCTTTCGATGAATCCAATTCTAACGCCTCTTCATACAGGAATTCAACCTCCTTGTTCAGATTTGGTGTCGTGACGCCCCCGGCGCTGATCTCATACGCAGTGACTCATGGGAGCTTTACAATGACCAGAGCAACCTTGTTATCACTCGGTCAGACTCTTCACCGTTCCGACTCCAGGAAAACATGAAATTGGCTATCAGCGTCATCCTAAGGTTGACTTCCTCTCGCGTGGGCATTTGCCCGCGGTGTCAACGAGACAATAGCTGTCAAGGACATACTACGGGACGCATACAGTGGTTAGTTTCCAGGTCACCTGTTACCCATTCCCAGTTCGAACTGATCCACCTTCTCACTAAGTCTATTTTGCGAGACATGGTTTGGTGTCTCATTTATGAAACCACCCGCAGAACAAGCCGAAGAACCGCAGATGTTACGTCCCATTGAACGATTTTCTCTACGCCGGGAGTCCAACGATATCACCACTTCTGCCTCTTTCTGTCGTCTATGGCCAAAACTCACACGTCATCGAAAACCTAAATCGGACACATCCCCCAAGTCCTCTCCTGCAGGGTATGTCGTGACCCAAATCCTATTCATTGATGTAACTCAACCATTTATTAGGATCTCAAAGGAGAGAGAAGGCACGGAGACAATCCCACAGGACACATCTCGGGCATCCGATGAATCAAGAGCCCACTATAAGCGCGTAACCGTACTCGCCACGATGAGACAGCAGGCAAATAGGCAGCCTGTCGCAAAAGAGGTAGGAGAATCTTCCGTGACTTCGCCGCAACGCGTAAATGCCGAATCTTATCAATGGTCTCTGTAGGAGTCGCAAAAACAGGCGCCAGAGCCGGATCATAACAATGGAGAAAAGACTACGACGCAGCAGCCAGATCAACAGGTTGAAGAAAATCTTCCATAACCTCGCCGCAATTACTGAATCTTATATGCTTTCTTTAGGAGTCGCAACCAAAGGAGCCAGGGCCGGCAAACACCAATGAAGAAAAAAGATGGACTCGGCCAAAGTCACAGAAACCGCGCGACTCTATCTCTGTATCGGATATCAGCCAGGTGAATTCGAACACATGTAGATACTTTGCAATGTTCTCTAGGAACTATAGGTACGTGACAATATCAAAATCGATGGATGGTTTAGAAACATCATACTCACTCTGGCCTGTGCTTCCGAAGGCTCTACAAGTTGTCGAGGAGGTGGCCAAAACTCCGACGCAAGTCATCGGAGGAAAAACTCTACCGTGATGTTGCTCAACAAGGACAAGCATACTTCAGAGTCATTCACCGAACACTCGATGTATCGAATGCTATGCGAGCAGCCTTGTACGATGTCGCGACGGCACTTAAAAGTGGGTATCCAGACATTGCTCGTCAATCAGAACTTGTACATAGAGTGGTCAGCGACACCGGAGAGGTGTTGAGGGAGTTGCGAGTGCTTCGCGTCGGCATCTTCAAGGTGTGTCCCCCAGATGATTCATCGTGGGTCGGTGTAGAACGACTGAAACCTATCTTAGTTGCTCCAAAACCCAATTCTTCCACTGAAACTTCTTTCGCGTGATGAAACCCCAACGTCTGAGGAAGAGTACATGGGTGCGTACTTAATCTTTCCATAATTCACAGCCAACAGATCAGGATACGCCCATAGAATGGGGGGACTATGTTCAGGAAAAGTTCACGAATTTTGTCCAGTTTTTGTTGGTTAGAGTTTTTCGTTGTATAGATGTATTTTCGGAGTGGTGGGGTAAGTTCCACACTGCCATGCAGCCCCAAAGCACCCACACGGATGGAGAGATATTCGCGGGATATCATCCAGAAGGTGCGTAAGCCATTGCGAACAATGATCCATTAATCAATACCAACTCTCGGACCTGCAGAGCTCCAAGGACTAGCTAGGGTATGGAGGGAGGCTGGGGCTGAGTTTGAGTCGTACGCTTTAAAGGTCAGCATCATCAGACAACCGAACGCTTGTGCTCACTGGATCAAATAGCTGAATGCACAGCGCGAAGACATGGAAGACCTGCTAAATAATCTCAAGCTATGAAGCCTTGAAAGTGGGTATATATGTTCGAGCTCACACAAATTTTATGTGACTAGCTTTTGGTTGAATCCATATGCAATCTCCTTCGCAACCATGTTGGATGTCGGAGGGGATGTAATTAGCGTACCAAAGGTACACCTGCATAGAATACTCTATGGCATTCTGTCGATCAACGCAACGACGAAGAAAGATGTACTGGACCCACTCGTTCCGGGGGAGGAGAGCATCAACTCCGCAAATCTCGGGGGACTACTAGGGAAAACGCACACCCCAGGGTGAAGGTAACTGACCAAGGCGCGATGTCAGGACCGACGTGAGACTAGCATAAAATGAGTGTAGCTCACCTGGACATCGTGTCGTAGACTCGTAGTATTTCGCCGTAGACATCCAATATAAGGCCGATCCTCAACCGTTCCTCATCATATTCCTTCTCACGCTACCAAGGCAGCACTGAGACGCGAAGTTGACAAAAATGGACTACAAGTCGTTGAGACGCAATGTAGATCGAGGGGGCTGGAACGAAGAGGGGTGCTCTTAGACGGGCAAGTGTATTCGAAGGTGACTTTGTGAGGTCGGGCGAGGGCGAAGATGGGGCGATAAGAACCGCGTAGGACTCAGTGTTCTCAAGGACAGCGCGTCGTCAGACAATGCAAGAAGTTCCCGGATATCGTAGAAGCAGAGCGCGGTGAAGGAGAANGGGTCCGGGGACCAGGAGTCCGGGATCATGATGGGTTCGTGTGAGACGACATGTGACCCTTCCCACAGCCTTGCGCGTCACGTGCCAAGACGCGCCAATGTCGCGCCACCAGCGTTGTTTTCGACCCGACCAACCCTCGTTGCTAATTTTAAATTTATCGGACCCCCTGTCGATACATACGGCCTCATCTACTTCTTACACTAATGAACCAACGTCACCCCCGCTTCATTTTGTGCGCCGTTGTTGTAGGATCTGAGCAAAGCCTGAGCGGTTCCTCAAAGCAGATGTGTGAGGAGGTCGTGTTTCTCAACTGCTCACTTCCTGCAAGGCAATGAGGATGGTTGATGTCTGATTTATTCAGATACGGAAAGATGGGCTTCGAACCAGTAGACGCTGGATCGCAAGCAGGCGAAAGCGTGTTCAAGACACGCTTTCCACCTGTACTCCATGTATCAACCGCAGGAAAAGCCTGTCCAATACCTTCAACCCCTCGCCCTCCCTCCGCAGATGAATACCCACCTGGTTTCGACCTCGCCAACCCAGAACAACAACAACACGGGTAACGGCACTCTCAATGTCATCAGGGGACTTCAGCACAACGTGAATTATACGTCCCATCATTATCATGGCCCCGTTACGGTGGCCCGACCTCAGAGTGCGATTGAGAGGTCAGGCTCGTCCATCCATCCGACTCCAAGATTCGATACCATCTCTGAAATACGCTCCCTCCTCGTCCGTTTCATGCCTTGGTCCTCACTTGCCATCGAACCACTCTTGGAGCAGCTAAACACGATCGCTTTGCTTTTCGAGAAAGTAAAAAAACTGATGTCGATCCTCGACTTCGTACCCCCTCTCAAAACCTATCGCTTCTTCCAACAAATACTGTTAGTTCTTGACGAATGTGACAACCGCTTTCGCCACCTGCTTGCGGACCTACAACAATACGAAACTCACATACATGATCAGTTTCATGGTTGTGGCTTGTTTCGGGCGACACTTCTCCTCCTCCATGCACACCTTCGATGGGGACCAAAGCTTCACTGGATGAATACTTTCATTATCAGAAACAGAGTCGTATTGCAGGAAACATACCGCTTCTTCGTGATGTGCGTCAGATGGTCCCTTGCCTAACATCGACGCCGCTCCTCGTGGTCAATTAAACATCCGTTGGCTCATGGAAATTGATTGCAGGTCAACGTTTTGGGACGGCCTTGCCTATGATGCAATCAACGAAGCCAGATCATCGCTGCTGCAAGACGACGATGAATACCTCCAATCTCAAGAAATACGATATCTANCCCCCCGCGCAAGTTTTCATCTCTGATCACATGGACAGAACTTTATGCATTCCTGTCGAGTTCTGCTATTCATGGACGGTAAATACCTACGAACTGCAGCTTTCGATGAATCCAATTCTAACGCTTCTCACACAGGAGTTCAACCTCCTTGTTCAGATTTGGTGTCGTGACGCCCCCGGCGCTGATCTCATACGTAGTGGTTCATGGGAGCTTTACAATGACCAGAGCAACCTTGTTATCACACGGTCAGATTCTTCACCGTTACGACTCCAGGAAAACATGAAATTGGCTATCAGCGTCATTCTAAGGTTGACTCCCTCTCGCGCAAGCATCTGCCCACGGTGTCAACGAGACAATAGCTGTCAAGGACCCATCACAGGACGCATACAGTGGTTAGTTTCCAGGTCACCCGTTCTGAAGTCTGACCGAGCTTGAACTGANCCCCCCTTCTCACCAAGCCTATGGTGCGACATATCGTTTGGTGTCTCATTTATGGCGCCACCCGCAGAACAAGCCGCAGAACCGCAGATATTGCGTCCGACTGAACGATTTTCTCTGCTCGGGAAGCCCAAAAACATCGCCACTTCTGTCTCATTCTCTTTCTGGCGTCTATGGCCAAGACTCACCCGTCGTCGAAAACCTAAATCGGTCACATCCCCCATATTTCCTCCGGTAGCGTATGTTACGTCCCGCATCCCATTCCCTGATGTCCCACAAAACTTGACTAGGACTTCAAAGGAGAGAGAAGGCATGACGACAAACCTACAGGACACATCTCAGGCAGTCGATGAATCAAGAACCCACTATAAACGTGTAACTGTAATCACCACTACGACACAGCATCGAGATCAGCAACCAGTCACAGAAGAGGTAGAATAAAACATTTGATGATTCTTCGAATCTTACTATGCTTCCGAGTCTCATAGAAGCCGCAACAACAGGAGTCAGGCCCGAATGAAGAAAAGTCGCCGAGTGATTCCACATCGGACTCCATATTGAACAAGAGACGCTTTCGTTGTCGAAGAGTCTTCACATCACATATCAGCAACGCGAACTCCAACGCATGTCATTACTTGAGAGTGTTCTCCAGACACTATAGGTACGTAACAATGTTAGAGTTGATGGGTAGTTTGGAGTGACACTCTTGCTCATGCTTGTGTAGGCTTTTCAAGTTGTCGCGGCCAAAAAATTCCCGCGAATTATCCAAGGAGAAGCTTTATAGTGACATTGCTCAACAAGGACAGGCATACATCACAGTCATTTGTCTATCAATCGACGTATCGAACAATGTTCCAGACCCCTTGGGGTACTATAGGCCGAGGTTTGCCAGAAACCGGGGCATCGTAAAACCCAATATATACAGATCAATCAAGGACTTCGAAAAGGTGGAGGAGGAATTACAGGTGCTTTGCGGTAGTATCTTAGAGGTATGTCCCCTACATGATTCATTGTGGGTGCATGTAAAACCACTGAAATGCGTCTTAGTTGCTCCAGAACCCAATTTTTCCAAAAGTTCCTCTAGATGATAAGACCCTATTATTTAGGATATATTCGTTCGTGGGTGCGTACTCAGATCCTTCCATAATTGACACGATTCACAGCCAACAGGTAAGTCCACAGAATGGGAGAAGCAAGGTCAGGAAGACTTTGCGAAATTTATCCAGAATTTGTTGGTTGAACTTTTTGCTGTCCTACGTGTGTTCTCGGCGTGGTGGCGTCAGCGGCTGTTGTACATTCGCATAGATGGGGAAAGGGCTATGAGATATGGTGAGGATGGTGCGTGAGCCAGCGCAACCGAAAATCCATTGATGTATAGCTCCAAGGACTACCAGGACGGTGGGACCTAGGGCTGTGTTTTGGGAGCATTAGGGAGGTCAGCATCATCATCATCGAGACATCGAACGCTTGTGCTCACCAAATCAAATAGCTGATTGCACAGCGCGAAGACATGGAAAACCTGCTAAATGATCTCAAGCTATGAAGCCTTGAGGGTTAGTATATACGTTTGAACCCACACAAATTTTATGTGATTAACTTTTTTAAACCCATATATAATCTCCTTCGCAACTATGTTGTATGTTGGAGGGGATGTCATTAGCGTAGCAAAGGCATACCTGCATAGGATACTCTATACCATGTTGTCGATCAAAGCAAAGACTAAGACAGCCACTCGTTCCGACGGAGAAGAGCATCAACTCTGTAAAACTCAAAGAACTAGGAAAAACGCACGCCCCAGGGTGTAACTGACCAAGGCGCGATGTCAAGCTCTAGAAAACTGACTTTTCCGCTTTTGGGTGAGGTGCGTGCCAGGGTTGGTTCGGGTCTGGGGTCTGTGAAGGGATACATTGGGTACGAAATCGTGTCTCGGCTATCTCGGAGTAAAATGTGAACGATCCCCGTCGATTTGCTGGCTATTTGGGCATCTTTCGGTTACCTTTTGGGTAGACTCTCTGAACGAAATTAGCAGGCGCTTAGTCACTCCACGATTCTGGCCCAACCAGCGCTTCGGACTGGTAAGAAATTTTCACGTCCTCCACCCATCCACTGTTTTCCACAACCCGTGCAGTTCGTCCACTACGACAACGGCTACCACCCACCCTATAGCTGCTGTGCTGTCCTCCTTGGAAGCCATCGCGCATGGTTCAACGGTTGAAAATGCTGCTCCCAGGTCTTTCGGTGCCATCCGTGTTAAAATGCCTCGGGTCAACACATGTTTCCTTCCTTGCGACTCCCTGTCCTACCTACCCTCCCGAACAGCCGCACAAATCTCCTCGCCAACGGCACAGTGTTCCATTAGTACGGCCCAGACATCCAAACCCAATATTGCACAATCTACTCGCCTATTCGGTGAAGTCGCCCGAGTCCCCCCACTCCTTGACGTCCTTCCTGGATTGTCCGCGGCATATTCCTTCCAAATTCCTTCCCTGCTTACTACATTCATTGCATAGTAGAGTAGTCGATGTTTCGTAGAATTAAAATAAATTAAATAAATTGAGCNTTTTTTATCTATTTTCGTGTGGTCCAATCGCAACCGTGTGCGTGGGTCAACTATAGGTCCTTATTTGGGTACGTCTCAAGTGGCCAATCCTTGGTCAATCTCTGGGTACGAAACGGGCCCATTCAGGGCACTAAATCGTGATTTTTACCCAAAGTGTGACTTGGCGGTTTTCTAGAGTGTCAAGACCCACGTATGTAAGACTAGCATAAAATGCCTGGGCATCACGTCGTACGCGTAAAATTTCGCTGGAGACATCTCAACTGTACCAACGAATAAAGGTCTAGAGTACTCGCGACGTCTGTATTTCCCGCTGGATGAATTGGAAGGTCCGCCAGCCAAATTCTCTCAACTCGAGAATAGTCTAAACGCTGGTCAGGCAGAGATTGAGTTGAACCGGGGTCCGCTTTTAGTATAGGGGATAATCGGTAAAGACGCACCTCTGGGCAGAAGATTGAACGACTTTCCTAGGTCCCCACAGCGCGAGTTCTCCCACTGGTCTCCCCGGCAAGCCTAAATTTCCTCTTCCGTCTAAGCGAAGGGTGGCTTCGCAGCAAGACCAGGTAGTGACCAAACGCCGTCCAACACCTCTCGTCGGTTCATATGCCATATGAATCCAAAATCTTCTGAACCGGCTCCCAAGAAGCAACAGACAGGACCTGGACTGGACCTAATCCACAGATAGGCGGGCCACCATGCACCAAGTCTCAACTCATGTCTCCACGGCGTAAGTAGCTGCTAAGATCAAAAATATAATGCCGATCCTCATTATACGCCCCTAACACTACCACGGCAGCACTGGGACGCGAAGTTGACGGCAGTGAACTACAAGTCGTCGAAAAGCAATGCATGTAAGCCTAGAGCGAGGGGGCTGGGAACGAAGAGGAAGAGGGGTCGCGCAACGGTATTCCAAGGTGATCACCTCCCGTGGGGTGGGGCGAGGACGTAAGCTAGCCGACGATGGGGCGATATGAGCCACAAAGGTCTCGGCGTTCTCAAGGGCAGCGCGTCGTCAAACCATGCAAGAAGTTCCAGGTGTCGCAGAGGCAGAATGCAGTTTTGCAAAGGTCGGAGTCAACAGGATGTCGCAGAAGTGATGCTCACCTCACTTGCCCGATCAGATGAAGGCGGAACAGGATTACCCGAGGGCACTTATGGAAGGGTAGACACAGTATCGTAATGCACAACGCCAGTCTATGCAGAACATGGCCCCAATAACATTATTCTACGTTCGAAGAATGTATCTATAGCTACCTATGCGAAATTATTTATCAACACATACGAAAGCAAGGCAGTATAGGCTCACATTGAATGTCCTAACCATGTCTATCTGTCATTAAAACGGCCAACCAAGCCGCTTCTTCTCCTCTGCCGTCAACTCGAAGATAGGCAGTGGATGCGCCTCTGTATTGAAGACCCACTTGTCCAGCGGTAGAGGGTCATCGTTCCGGAATAAAAGATACAGATATTTCAGCCTAGACGGGCGAACTAATCAGCTACACGGCGATGAAGGAATGAGTGAAGGCATACGTTTCAGCGAGAAAGTAACTGACAAAGGCGAAATTTCAGAATCAACGTCATATGAGCCAGAAGCGGGTGTAGCTCACCTCGGCATCGTGTCATCGTGGTTTGCCGGAGACATCTCAACCGTCCCGACGGACGAATAACCACTTGGTGTCTTCGTTTCACGTTCGATGGATTGGAAGATCCACCACCCGCGTTCTCTCCATTTCAGATCGCCCGTGATGCGCCACAATAAATATAGAGATTCGATGGTCTACACGAAGTTCAGATGGTTAGCCAGCTCAATACAAGGAGGAAAGACATACTTCTGGTCTTAGGAGGTATGAGGGCTTCTTCACAGAGTAATCTCTCCCCTGTGCTTTCCCAGCCAGCCCATCCTCCCCCGTATACACGACAGGTAGCTTCGCCGCAAGACCAGGCGGTGAGCCAACTCCTCCCTGTACCTTCCATCGATTCATCGCATCAATCCATAGAGTCTCTTGGCCCGACTCCCAGGAAGATACAAACAGAACTTCCTCCGGACCCAACCCAGACGGTTGATCGGCATATATAAGCCAACAAGTCTCGGCTAGACTCTCCGCAGCCCAAAGGTGCAACTGCTTGAGATCAGAGAGGTAATACCGAATCTTGTTATATCCTTCTTGGGCTACCGATCCGGTGTGGAGAGAGGCGAAGTCAATGCCGATTGACTTGAGGTCGTTGAGAGGTAAAGTATGCGCGCCAAGGGCAAGGAGTCCGGGAAGGAAGCAAGAGAGGTGTTCGAAGACGTGTGAGGGGCGTCCAGGGTGACCTTCCTTCGTGCTTAGCCGATCGGTGGCATATGCTAGGTGACGATGAGGTGATATGAACATTAATTGGGTTATGATATAGGTGGTGGTGCGGAGGTCTATCAAAGAGAAGAATTAACGCGTCGTCCAGGTTTGAAATCGACAGCGGAGGACGCACACATCTCAACGTTGACTCTATCTTTACTCCCAGTCAAGAGATATTGCTTTAGCAGGTATTCATGTGCGCTATCAGCTTGAGCGCCAACGGACACATGTCCTGGAGTCGGGTTAGCAGATAATCCATTGGTCTCGAGGGACTAATTACCGTCCGTGGGCTCAGAGGTGGAAACGCTCCATTGCACAGGAAGCATACCTCCGGTCCTGCTCAGATCGGCTTTGGATAGGAGGTGGATAATGTCGATTGCCTTGGAACAGCATCAGTATCTAAAGCTTGCCCGAGTGCGTGTCCGACACGTACCCGCTTCGCATGCTGCGGCCTTCTCGTCGCTTTACCGAGGTATGTGTACTCCAGCTGGAGTGTCGCGATTTCAGCAAGGATACCTATTTCAGGTCCATGAGTCTTGCCGCTTGGAGTGATTTCAGCTCAAGGATACGGTGAGTCGAGTAGGAAAAACTACGCACGTATTGGTGTTCACTCCGAAGTATGGGAAGCCACTGGGGCTATTGAAGACTGGATCTAGTCGGCGTGCGAGATCGTCTGCACGTTGGAGAAGAATGGGGTTCTTGGACAGAGCAAAGGCAGAAAGCAAGCCTCCGAGGTAGCGAATCACGGTTTCGAAGAACGGTGCATACTTGTACTTGGGGAACTATCAGCAAACCGACGCATATATTTGGCGCGAGGAGCTGACCTCGGGCAATGTGAACGTAGCGGTCTCGAGGACTGCCACAGCGCGTTCAAATTCGTCCGTTAGATTCATCAGCAGCATCGTATCCAGTGAATCATACAAAGTCACGCCCCATCCATTGAAGCTACGCTAAGTTGGTCAAACTTCTCTGATCTCATGAAGACGAGACGAAGGTGTACCCACTTGTCGATGCGTTCGTTAGAAACTGGCTTGAGCTCGTCATGGGGCAGTGCATACTTCTCGTAGCCATGATATGCGTGCTGGAAGGCCTCTCGAACTTTCAATGCTCGCGCATCCCAAACCTCATCATCCAGGACTGCAGGGTCGCCGAATACAGCACTTGGGAATCTCGGCTCCGTCACTGTCGACCACCTCGGCCGGAGGTGATAATACAGCCCAGATACAAGCAGAAAGGTGCCAAGTCCATAGACGACGCTGCGAGCATGCATTCGATACCGTAGGTACCGCCATGATTGTTGCACGGGGTGGTATAGATCCTGAACATACTGCAGTGCCGCCGTCATCGATCCAGCTCACGCCTCCTGGCAGCGACGCGTCGGACGCAAGTGGTAGTGAAAAAGAGAAAAGAACGAAGGTGGAGCATCAGTGCATCGTCAAAATTCGCGTTGACGAGGTCCTCGAGGTACGGGCGCTTGCGCTCAAGCTTGTCTGTTAATTTCTTCCCCATGTATCATCTTCTCAAAGGCCTCCATGAATACTTGACTAGAAAGGACGAGTTCACCGTGTTGATCATCGGTCTCGACGGCGCAGGCAAGACGGTGCGTCGGACAGGACATTGAGGGTCAATTCTGCGCGGTTGACGTCGAGAATATCAGACATTGCTGGAGAAAATCAAGACCCTCTATAACGAAACGCCTGGGCTCAACCCAGACAAGATTGCGCCGACCGTTGGGCAGAACAGTAAGGATGCGCTTCAATAGGCAGAGAGAGCTAATTCATGTGTCTCTTAGCCGGGAAGATAACATTACCTTCGACAATCCTACAATTTTGGGATCTCGGTGGACAGCGCGGCATACGGAACATATGGCATAGATATTACGACGACTGTCACGCCGTGGTGTATGTCATCGACGCAGACGACCGGGAAAGGCTAGCAGAGGGCTGGGAAGTTTTCGGTACGTACCCGTTTCCCTTTGGATTCAGCGAAGTTGAATATTGACTAACACCAAAGACACTTTGACCTGACGAAGACTCCGTACTATCTTCACCTCAAATCCTTGGAGTCCCATTACTCCTACTCGCGAACAAACAAGATTCGCCACACAGTCTCTCTGTGGAAGAAATACGCAACGACTACGAAGACTGGCATCAGCGGAAGATACAAAGCATGCGACGCAGCTCTTTTCATCAACACTATGGCGGTGGTAGTGAGCAGGATCCTGGCTTACGAAGAGAGCGAATTGCCAGCTTGGACGTGATGGGGTTGAGTGCTATTCAAGGGTACGTGTTAAGTAATTTGCTTTTCCCCAGAATACTACTCAGCAACGGCTATAGCACGGGAATCAGAGAGGCGATAGATTGGCTGTTTCTGAGGGTGCAGAACTCGCGTAGGCAAGATGTTCCCAGTCAAACGCCTACTTGCTGATACATGCCTCGATATCTTTACGCAATATACCATAATATTCCATGAAGTTGGCAGGTAGTGCGGCACCAGGCCGAATTTGTCCTGGCCAAATGTCGACTTGTTGAGTCAGTGATCGAGCCCCTTGTTGACGTTGAAATCATGTCGGTCACCACGAATTCATCATCCCACTCCCCACCGATGCCTGACCGGCAATCTCTTTCCAACATGCAGGAAGAATGCCGGTCAACCCTAGACGAGTGGCTACCCACCCATGAGCCCGAAATATCCACCATCCAAGCAAACATTTCAAACATGTTTGAGGAAAACTCGCGCAAATGGACTTTCGCCTGCTCACAGGAACTTGTGAGAGTGATGAAGATGCCCGACTTTCCTGCGAGTGCCCGGTGGTTGAAGGAGGAGTGTTACCTCTACTTACCCGACCAAATGACCGAAATTTGGACCACGAGAACATCGTTTGCTGACTTCATTGTTCGAGCTCATAAACCAAATCCACGTTTCGGACTGCTACGACCAGCGTAAGTGCTACTGTCTGCTTTGTGCACGCGTGAATTGAAGCCCAAGGTCAGACGCGCTCCCTCTGAGGTTGCCTTCAACGTCGAACCTGTTGGCGACGTGCGGGAAAGATTTCTGAAAGACATGGAAGTCTACGATGCTCAATACGATTCTAACAAACACCCAGGTCGGGTCATTGCTTTGGTCAACTCCAGTGGTATGGGCAAGAGTTATTTGGTCAAACTACTGCATGAAACGGTGCGTCTCCTCTGGCTACATACATTGTCCCCTTTCATGACTTGACATAAAAACAGTCTGTGTGCATTAGCATTTGCTTTCGCTTTTTTGGAAAGGAGCCTTTGCCTCGCACGGCATCAGATGAATGGCCTCTCCAAGATACAGAGGTCTGCGAGTTCCTTTGCCATCGGATGTTCCTTACCTATAAGGTAAATAGCTGTCAATGTGGCCCATGTAATCAGACTATCTCATTGATCTTCCTCAATAGGGTGAGGAACTGGCTGGAGCACTCCTCGGAGGATTGTTCCATGTTATGGCCGAACAGCTTGAAACACTCCAGTCGCTTGATGAGTTCAACAAAAGTTGGCCGTACGGTGGAGAACGGAGAAAACGTAGTTTCGAGGAAGTCGTGAAGAAAGCCAGTGATTTTTTGGTAACTACTGACTGGGTTTCCATTCGAGACGTCGGTAAGATTCATACGCCTGAAGGTATGACTTGTCGTTGTTGCTCTCCTTTTGCCAATGTCCTGAAATGCCTACCATAGGTTTGGATGCCGACCCTCAGAATGGGTACACGTCGTGGTATCAAGCCATCTACGGTGCTGTTGTCAAGCCCTCTCTTGAGAGGCTTTGCAACATACGTGATGACTTGATGCCTGGTGCTTTCATGTTCATCGCCCTGGATATGTGTGAGGGACTGAAACCTGGATGTCACCGTGACCATCCCCGATACGCGGAACCACTAGGCTGTATCTCCCTCTCTGCCTTTCAACATATCATGAAAGCCTGCGAATCTCACTCATGTTGGTTCCTCCTACTCTACAAGGATCCATTTCTGTTGCCTACCCAGCCTTTGGCGACATCGCATAGTCGAATAAATTCGGCACTTGCGCCATACGTTGTCTGGCCGCACTTTCGTCCGGATATCATGATTCTCCGCTCCAAGAGGATCTCCAGTCCTTCGAGCGCCCTTTCGACAATCTACCTCGCATACTACGGTCGCCCGGTCTGCCTTCTTTCTTCATCTCCTTTCTCTTACGCTCATGGTTCATATACTATAGTACTGGTGGGCTCATGCTCTGTCTCGGAGTCTCATTTGGCATGCTCATAGGAAATTCATTTCTAAATGGCCCTATCCTTCTCTAGAAAACTCTGCCGTCTTTTCCTTGCTCTCTGCACGCGTGCTCCTCCCTTTGGCAAACAATCAAGAGGCCAGATTCATAGCTTCCTCCAGTGTTGAGCTTTACGGGCGATATCTTGATCAGCTCGACAGCGCTACCTTTAGAACCTCCACCCCCTCCGAACCCATCCTTGCGATCACAGCTGCATGTCACATGCTTTCCTCCAGAGTGCCATATGAACGATACAATGCCATTATGCATGCATTGGCCACGGCTCTTGTCCATGCCATCGATCAACGTCATAAAGGTGATCTTATAGCTCGCCTTTTGTTGACCATGGCACACGATGCAGCCATTGGCAAGGAGGGACCTCTGACAAATTGGGATGTTACGTGTGTCTCGCTGAAGGACTTCTTCGCAGCTTTGCTCCCCCCCGCAATTGCTGCCTCCCTGCCTGTTGAATTCGCTAAATATGTGTTCAACTTCACGCACTTCATTCAACTTACGCACACCATCCATCTCTTAACGGCGAAGTTCCTCTTTGATCTCTGGTACGTGCTTCGGCATGCTATAACTTGGTTCCTTTGGCTCAACTTACTGAAGGTGCCGAGGCGCTGCGGTGCAATGCGCCGTCTCGCAGTCAATGTTTGATATCCTCCTTATTGCGTACCACAAGGATCACCTTGAAGAACCGTTCGACGCAAACCGCGTCCTTTTAATTACTGTACAAGTCAAAGGCAAACCCGGTGCAGCAACTAGCGGTCTTGAATGCGATTCCACAGTTCCATTTTTCTCTGGTCCACCCACTGTTCAAAAGGGTGACCTAGGGTCACCGGTCACCATACCACCTGGGCTCTCCAAACCACCGCACATCAGTGTGCTCATGGACCTCGGGTCGACTACGTATTTTGAAGATGACCAGAATTGTCCTCATCCGAACGTAAAGGTAACCAGTGATCACCCAGAATTTAGGGGCGGCCCCCAAGGGTTGGATGGGACGTATAGTGCATCGGGATTTCCTCTATATCACATCCATGTCCGAGGGCGCGACGGGGATGTTTACCCTGTTGTTCGGAAGCTTGGTTACGCACTCCTCAATTCAGACCTTTGGATGCCAAGTTAAGGAGACAAGACGAGATACATCAGGAAAACCTGATTGTGGAAGGGAGCAAGAAAAATCATCTCAAACCTTGGAAGGCAAGGGGAGCATTGGGAGAAAGGTATCTTCATAGTCTCCGCGAGAAAAAGAATAAAAATCCAGGGGCTGTCTCGCCTCCCCCTGACAAAGCCCCCAAAGCGGGCAAAATCCAGCTACCCCTGTTTGCATCCCCTGGGATCGCCGAAAGCAGCCAAAGCAGCCAAAGCAGCCAAAGCAGCCAAAGCACTCAAGGCTTCGAAAGCATATGAAGGAATCAAAGCATCAGATGTGAGTAAAGCTCAAGGTGCCCCCCTACACTATGACTCAAAGCAAAGAAAGGTGTAAAATCATCTATTGTGCTCCTTGTTCCTTCTGAACCAGGTAAGCATGGAAAGCGATTGAAGCTCTGGATTCAACCTTTATTTTCAAGCAATGCTCCTCATGCAATTTAAGATGGCAAAGTAATGTAACCCATAGCATGGTTAGAAAAGCTTAGGATGGAAGGAGAGCTGGGAATGTGAAGACGTGAAATTCCTGTAGATTTGCTTGGATTCTATGCCTCATCCTTCTTGGTCGATGAAACCAGAAATTGATCAGGGTAAAACCAATTTGATTAGGCTGCTAGGATACTCTAGTATACGATATCAAAAGCTATGAGTGTGCTAAATAAAGTGAAGTTGTAACCGGAGGTGAGCCAAGGGGGTTACGCGCTGCTGCATTGGGGGGGGGGGCGTGGATATACTAGGTGTAGAAGCTGAGGCGTCCATGGCCATGGAGCCCTCACCTTCACCACCATTCCAAGAGGGGGCGACCAAGGGGGGGGACCGAGGCAGCTAAAGCTTTGAAATCGACACCGTGGAACTCTTGACTGACGTCTTGACTGGCCAATGCGTCAAGGAACCCAGGCTTGGCTTGGTACCTAAGCATCGTCTATGTCAAAGCGAAGAAACAAAGGAAAGGAAGACCTCACATGAGCTCCTTCCACATCTCATGAAGATGGTTGGGGAGCCATCTTCCCGACTCCTTGCCACACTTGTCCAATGCTCGGAGATGATAACGATACCTATGGGAGGCCATCAGATATATCGAAATGAGAAACGAGATCAACCTGAGACTCACCAGGGTTCTACGTCGTTAGAACGAAACTCCTTGCCAGAGAAGTACCCATCCCTGTATTCCGAAACGCTATGCTGGATACCTGTCAAGACAAGGGCTAGCATGGGGATGGGGATCATTTGCTGCTTGAGCATGTGCGCAAAGATTGCTGTGTGAGCAGCAGAGCTTTTTGACCCTAGGAAGAAGAGCTTCCGCATGACATCCCCAAGGACAGAATGTCCATAGGGGGC